>QYAP01000107.1:0-130985 GCA_003988905.1 Hymenotorrendiella dingleyae
GGGCGGTGGTGGTGGTTGGTACTATTTTCCGTTTGCTACTATTCCTTCTACGATTCCATGACCAGTGGCAGTTCTTAGAAGAGTGAGGGCGATTGAGAACAATGTAACACCGCGAACCATATTTACTGACAGCCGAATCTTGGTAGATATAAAGATTGAAATACGGTTTAACGTTTCATTTCAAGTAAACATCTCTCTTGGAAATCGGAAGAAAAAACGGACACACTCTTGGTCAAACTGGAAGCTTGGCAGAAAGGGGGGAAAGCGACATTGTACTGTACTTAAGAACATCCTCTCCACGGAAGAGGTGAGGCTAAAGCTTAGGTATTCAAGCAGTACCATGACGACAAAGCACTTTCGCACTTCATCAACTGAAACTATTATACATATTGTATCTGGTAGATGTGGTTTAGAGGATCGTCGCGCCCGCCTGTCGGGTCTCTTGGCCGCGTCAAATGGGACGCGGGTAAAATGAATTGGGACTCGGCCGTACAGGTAATATATTTCAACCCTGAAACGTGCCTGCTCATGTGCCCTGAAAGAGAGTAGAATGCGGGGAAGACGGTAGTTGCGCTGTCTGTACTCCACAGTATTTTGTTTGTAAGACATAATGAATATTTGAAAAGAGAAAATGAAATTTGGGCGTTCATCTGGATGCCGATCAAGCCAACCTACCGCGGAATATATCACAACCCCAAATTTGCGGGAAAGCAAGAAAAATATTTGAATCGCAACGCAATGATGGGAACTAGAAAAAAATACTGGATTGAAACAAACAAAAAGATAACGAGGTTGAAATGGTAGAGAGATAAGTACCTTTCTGCGATCTTTTGCTAATGACGCATAAGCAAAATTAAATTGAAACCCAAGAAAGCCAGGACGAAACTCTTATATCCACGGCGAAAGCTTCGTGTCGACTATAAAGCACCGGGGAGGTCGTTCTGATGCTTTGTGAAAAATCGGTTGAGAGCATGTTGCAGTGCGCAAATTTGGATGAGAAGCCTGCGAAGTCGCAAAGTTCGAAACTAGGACGGAATAGTGCTTGAGTGATGGAGTTGTTCGAGAAAAGCTGAATTTGGGTGGAATATGAATGGGATTCTGTCAAGAAAGAGAAGAGGTGAGGTTGAGGTTGAGGTGGTCGGCGTTTAGAAGAAATCGCCGAAATGATCCGGGCCGGTCTTTCTGCCGAGGATCCAAGCTCTGCCCTGATGATGATTGATACTTTCTCGACGCGACACTTTATATATCGTTGGAACGCGCCCGTTTGTTGTATTCCTGTCACAATGTCTGCCAGCTCAGTGTCGTCGCGTTAGCACGGAAAGTGAGGGGTTGCGCACCAGGTAACATCGATTGCTCGCGACAGAGGGATTCACTGCTGATAGAATGTAGTCGATATGGAATCCAACGGTCGAAGATGTCTGCCACTATCCGTTTTCGATGACAGAAGGACGTCGTATGACTAGAATATACGCCATAGAAAGGAAGGTCAATGTCGTGGTTGGCATGGCATGCCTCTCGGTCGTCAATTCCCCTCTCAAGGTCGATACACACTCCTATGAATCATAGAGGCCATCGTATACCGGTATACCCAGACAGCGACCGCAGTCAATTCCAAAGAGGCTGTTCTGCTGCCCAGAGAAGAATCTCGTATTGAGTGCTCCCTAGTGGAGCCAGGAACGTGGGGATATGAACATGTTTGGTCCGGACGAAACATACAAGGATTTGGCACCACATGTGGGCCCACATCGAATCGTTTCTTGAAAATTAACCAAGATTTGGGAGCGCGTTTCGAGTAAAATCATCACAAGGCGTTACACAGAATTGATATTCTGCCCAAACGGTAACATACGACCTTGGTTAAACGCTTCAAACACATCGATATTTCTATATCATCGTACGCCATCAATATGTTTTTACGTTATTGTTGCAAGTACTTGATTGTTTTCTCTTTCAGCCTCTCGGAGTCGCTTGTTCCGATCCTCGAAACAATGCAAGGCCAAGTCGGCTATGCTGCTTCTCTTTAACAAGATTTATAACTCTTGTCTCTACCTAGGTAGGTAGGCGCAGGATCTCAAACCGGATTGGTGGTGATTGAGTCTCCTTGGCTCCTTTTCAAGGAGCTTCATATTTTCCTAGTTCACCACATCTGTTTTCGTCTTGTGACTATTCAAATTGTTTCCGATTATTCAATTATCCGGTTTTTGCATTCCAGCCGCCGCGTTTGAAGGAAACCCATGAATGTTGAATCATCAACTATACAGCCTGCCAGTGGCGGTCATACGTTGACCAGTATGCTGATATTGACTGTTATTCCCTTGTTGGAATGGCTCTTGAAATGTGCCACCGCAAATTTTGAGGACGACGGTCCTTCCAACTTGGTCATTTGCTAAAGTTTTCTTCTAGTAGAGGCTTTCCTGAATTGATACAATCATCTTTTTGTAACTGGCAAATCAATATCACGTTTTTGCATGTTAGTGTTTGATTTATACGCCCGACAATGCATTATAGCCGCCTATTTCCTAATCTGCCCTTGAGTTACCCGACCATGAATCGTGGCCGACTTAAGAAGTTAAGAGTTTCATCAGCGGCAATAATCGGAAGTCCCAATAATCTATAACTTATTCGCGTATATTGTTGGAATACGATCGGCTGCACCCCGGCTCAACATCACGAATGGAATCGCCGCATGGCGCTAAACCTTTGCCTGAAACGTCAATCGATTTATGCCGACAACTCCTTGCCTGCGCCTCTTGGCTCCCCGCATTTTCAACTATTCCTGGGTTCTCCTGCTATGGCACATCGACATTTAATTTATTTGCGGATAGGCGATCTCGGATGAACGAAAATCTTTGATATCAGGATGTTACGTGCGGCGAACTTGAAGTGGAGCATCAACCTTTCTTTATAAAAGTCTATTGCCTCTCTTTATGAGCCTCTCTTCCTGCTCTCCACCAGCGCAACATCTATCTTCACTACCAAGTCATATCTAATTACCAACTCTTTCACAATCGTTCAAAATGTTCTACTCTGCCGCCACCTTACTTCTTGCTGGTGCAGCTCTTGCATCCCCTACGGCATTTGAGGACCGCGGGCTGGTTGAAGAGAGAGCGGCTTGTCCTGAGGTTCACGTTTTTGGCGCTCGCGAGACGACTGTATCTCCTGGTTATGGTTCCGCTGGCACTGTTGTGAACTCCGTTTTGGCCGCTTACTCAGGATCGACGGCGGAAGCCATTGTCTACCCCGCGTGTGGTGGACAATCTTCATGTGGAGGAGTTTCTTATGCTAATTCCGCGGCGGCTGGTGTTACTGCTGTCACCAATGCCGTCAACTCGTTCAACACCAAGTGTCCTACAACCCAATTAGTTCTCATCGGTTACTCCCAGGTAAGCAGCTAAAGAGATCTGTGATGTGGGTGGAGAAGAAGCTGACATGATTTTAGGGAGGTCAAATTATGGACGACGCGCTCTGTGGTGGTGGCGACACCTCCGCGGGAATTTCCAGCACTGCGGTTCCTATCCAAGCTTCGGCCGTCGCCATGATCAAGGCTGCTATCTTCATGGGCGATCCAAGATATGTCGTTGGCCTGTCATACAATGTCGGGACATGCAAAGCCTCAGGAGTAAGCCCCCCTTTTCCCCTTTTCATTCACTTCTAGATCAAGCACTAACAGGACACAAAAGTTCGCTGCTCGCCCATCTGGCTTCACATGTCCTTCAGCGACTAAGGTCCAGTCGTACTGCGATGCCGCGGATCCTTACTGCTGCAATGGAAGTAGTGCGGCCACGCATCAGGGCTATGGCAGCGAGTATGGGTCGGAGGCTCTTACTTTCATTAAGGGTAAGGTCACCGCGTGAAGAGGCACTTCTTCTTGACGAAGATGGTCGTTCGTTGTATATATTTTTATTCTCCCATTTACTTGTGGTTCCTCGCACAGAGAGGGATTGTATATACATTTTACTTCTTGCATATATGATTTTGGGTGAAGCTTATTTTGATTGTGCGGTGGGAATCGAGTTGCAAGCTCAAGTCCCCTTCCGTTGTAACTTGATGCCATGTCCACAATTCATCCACGATGAAACGTTTGTACCGACTTTTGATTATGACCATATTCTTTTCAATATTCACAGATATCTGGTCGTTCATGAATCATGATTACCTTTAGTTTTTTTGTTCTTGCCTACTCACGCTGAGTCACTCGATTTGTGAATAAGTCGATGTCTACAGTATCACGGAAACCAAATGATTCAGAAGGGCTTTCCTCAGAAAGTATAAACACCCTCTTCAGCTTCCATTCCTACATCACTTTAATCTTCAGTCTGCATCTCTACGAAAAATTCAAGCCAACTTTATCCTCGTTCAGAATCTGCAAAAGATTCCTACTACGAAATATCACAGCTGTCAACGTAAGTTGCGAATCTCTCATACCCTCCCCCCCACCTTCTGTCATCCAAAATCTTTTCCACAATCCAAGAACAATAATTTCTACCCCTATTTAAACAACGCTAATCACGAATTTCTAGTTCTCCATCGACACGATGAAAACTTTCGAAGAACAACTTGTCGACATGAAACGTGGTGCCTATGATACTACAGACCTTCCTAAGCCGCCTCCTCCGAAGCCGAAGCCTGCGACGGGTCCGAAGCCTACAAAGTAGGTAAAGGGGGAGAGGGACATATGGAAAAGTTGAACTTCAAGAGTGCTTGAGATGACTTCACGTTTTGGTGGTTAAGTTGGACTTTACGGATCGATGGGTCCATGGATCGATATTGGTAATGAAAAATCTTCATGAATATGAGAATGTGTCCCTTGTTTTTTCTTGCTGTGAGGATATTGGTCGGTGACTAGAAAAGTGGGTCACTGTAGTATATCTTCACGATTCGCTTAATAATCCGTTTCTAGCCCCGTAGTCAATTTGTTGATCTAACGCCGTCGTGACTGTTCCCTGACGCTTGCTTTCTCAAATATTTACACGGAGTATTTTGTAGTATAGAAGAGATGACGATAAAATATGGAAACAAATACATGTTAACTCGTTTTTAAATTTCAATTTAACCCAGGGGGTAGAATTAAGAGCCTAGGATCAAGTTTCTCGTTTCTAAGTGAATAATCTAATGTAATTTCCAAGCTAAATAGCCAGAGGATGACTTGAGATCTAAGTTATAGAACGAGCAGTATAATGGGTAGTGTTCGGATGGGTTTCCGTGCACGTGCCACATCTTCCTCTCAGCACGAGGGAAACGGGTCTGACACAATGATGTCCAAAACGGGAGAAAAATTACCATTCTGACTTTGAGTCTCTGTAGAAGTCTGGTATCATAGAGTAAGGTTTAATAATAGGAGGTGTGGCGTTCTAAACCAATCAATTCGATATCCAAAGCCCCCGAGTGTGTTGCTTAGTCATCTCGGCTGTTCATACAATTTCGCACGCGACATCCTGGACATCATCCTTAAATATATTCCATCAATATCATCGTCAACACCACCGCTTCGATCGGAATCGATCCCAAATTGTGCCGCATGAACGGTCCCTCCGAGCAATATTGAGCGTCGCATACATATCGCCACCAATTCACAAACAAGACCAGACTACCAACCCACGATTCTCTTCGATCTCGTAAACGCAGCGTTACCCAGCCCCATCTCCTTGGGAAAATTGTTACGTTCTTTCGCCTTCATGAGAAAGCCAATCTCACGCAAATACTGCGCATTTGCCCGAATGGCAGCCTTGACTCTGGCTGAGGAGCTTCCGTTGGTGGCTTTGTTGACCGGGACCGTAACACCCAATCGACCATATTCCTTTTCAATCGCGGGCAGAACTGGCCACAGAGGATGGCTTTCACCACGAACATTGATGTCGGCGCGAATACGACTCATCCACACATCCTGACTCAACGGTGCGAGTTCGAACCCGCAGTCCTCCCGTAAAACTGCCCAGAACTCGTGAACTAGCATCCCCTCATCAATGTCGACATTGGCACCGGAAGTCCCATCAACATCTGTTGAGGCTAGAAAACAATTGTCAATGATTCGATTCGCAACGTCGCCAACATCAGAAATGGACACCCAATCGCCGGCGTGTGCTTCGTTGTACCCGCCGATTTCTATGCAACTCGAGACGAGCCTCCAAATGAAATCATCGATGTTGGCTATTCCCTCTTCCAGCGTGCCTATGATGAAGCTGGGTTTGACGATGGACGCACGCTTCTTGTTGTAAAGACTTGCCTGGCGATATTCGTCCACAATCAACTCGGAAATAACCTTTGTTTGCGCATAATCGGTGGAAAGCGGGACACTACCCTCGCCAGTATTCATATGGATGTTTCTTCCCGCCTGAAGAGTCCCATTGTATCCGCCGGAAATATAGATGAACTTCAGAATTGCTGGCGCTTCGTCGACGATTCTAAGAAGATCTAAGGTGGAATCGACATTTGCCGCTCGAAGGGATGACAGGTCGGCATTCCAATTAACCATGGCACCTGAGTGAACAATACAGTGTATTCGTTGGCCAGGAGCTGCATTTCCCCTCAAGCGGTCCAGCTGCTCTGGCAAAAGTCCCAATTGGTTCTGTCCAAGATCTCCGGTCCACACCTCCAACTTGCTCAGGTAGCGATCTGACCACCATTTTGCCGCAACGGCAGATTTTTTGATGCGTTCCAATCCAAGTGCAGTGCTATTCGCTCGAACATGCACTACTATACTCTGAACATCATTTCGCCCCAGTAGCTGAAAAAGTATCTGGTTTCCAAGAAAACCAGTACCACCTGTCAAAAAGACGTTCTTGATGGAAGGCTCTCGAGACCAAGATCCAATAGACATTTCTGTTTTGTATCGTTGAAACTCTAGCATGACGTTTGCTTTCGTTTCCACGATTGGGAAATTCCCACGAACTTGATGCTTTTCGATCTGCTTTGCGAGGCTACGAATGGTCATGGACGGTCGAAGCAAAATTCCAGCTGGGAGTCTGACGTCAAATTCCTGTTTAATAAAGTTAACCAGACTGATAACCTGAATCGAATCAATCCCAATCGCCTCGAGCCGGAAGTCCTGTCCAAGGATTGCCATAGGAACTTCGTCATCCTCTGAATAGACGAGAGAGATGAGCTTTGAGGAGAGCTTTAATGCAACATGATCTTCTTGGGGGATTTCGCATACGGAAATTCCACTTTGAGGAGCCTCTATCTCGCCAATTTCACGCGGCAAACTTGTTAACCACAAATTGACAGTTTTTCTGTCAATCTTTTTCGATACGGACAGTGGAATCTGCTCAACCAATAGCCAATGGTTGGGGACCATGTAAGGAGGGAGCTTGCTCTTGAGGAAAGCAGCGATATCTGGCACGCTGAAAGACGTGGTTCGATGGGCCTTCTCGAGCAATCGAAGTGATCCTTTCGTAGTTCCAAGGTTCATGAACGCTGCGTCAAGCTGGATAACTGCTACAAGGGTTTTTGCGTAAGCCCCGGACTTTGGGCTGGTGACCATCGATACAGCAATGCCAGGGTACAAAGAAATATTGTGCTCCACCTCCCCAAGCTCAACCCTCTGGCCTCGAATTTTGACCTGAAGATCCTTACGCCCAATAAAGTCAAAGGATCCATCGGTATTCAACCTCACTAGGTCCCCCGTTTTGTATATGCGGCGCGTTCGCGTGCCGACGATCTCGGTTGGCCAATTTGGGCTTTTGATAAAGGCAGACCTGGTTTTATCCATGTCATCAAGATATCCTCGAGCCAGTGTTGGTCCCTCCACAGCTAGCTCTCCAACAGAACCCACAGGCATTAGAATGTCGTGGTTGACGGGGTCGACAACCCAGTTTATGCTCCCACCAAAAGCCCGTCCAATATCAGCGACTCGTTTGCTTTGTGGAGCAATTTCGACAATTGTGCAAGCCGCAACTTCGCAAGGCCCGTAGTTATTGATAAGGCGCACTTTATGTGCCCAGCGCGAAATATTTTCTTGTGTTACGGCCTCCCCTCCTAGGGCTAAAGTCTGGAGACTTGGCACCTCTTCTGGTGTGAGCAAATTTGCGACTGACGGCGTGAATTGTACCCAGTTCACTTCCATTACATTGATTGAGCCTGCGATGTTGCTAGTGCGGTCGTCGTCACTGAGTGTACACACACATCCTCCGAAAATAAGGGTTGTGAAGATATCCTGCCAGCATATGAGGTCAGCCAACTGATCGAGGAGTGATTACCTCAAATCTCTCAAATAGCCGCGCAAAATGATACAGGAGGGACCCGAAAATGGTAGAGGCTCGTTCATGGGAGAGAGACTCTGCTATTCTGGACTCTGCTGCCTCTTATCAGTCTGACACAATGAGGGTCAATATGACAGAAGCCCTCCAAAACGGGAGAGAGCTCGTTCGCGGTAGAGGCTCTGTCATTCTGAACTCTATTGTCTCTTGTAGATTTGACAGAAAGAGGGTCAAAATGAAAGTAGTCCTGAAAAACGGAAGAGAGGCTGGCTTATAACCCAACTATTACGGTGCGAGGGGTGAAGTATTTTGCTAGCTCCGACAGCATGGCGTAATTTATGATTTGGAGTTGAGAGGACAGCACTTACCATCATGCTTACATCGAAGGTGTAAGCTGCATACTGGAGTACTCTTGACTGTGCCGTCACGTTCATAGCCGGGCCATGGGCAAGTGAGCTTGTGCATACAGATGAATGCTCTTGGGGAATTCCTTTCGGTTCTCCGGTGCCTATTGAATGAGCGGTTAGCTTTCAACGTCTTCTGACGTTCGGGTGAAGACCCAGGATACAAATAACACTTGAATCAGGAATCGACAATGCAAAATTTGGGGCTAGGTTGCGACTTACTTCCAGAAGTGAACAGGACAAAAGCGACGTTATATGGTCGAATATGAACTGGTAGAACATTTGATGGGGCAGCAAGCGAAGCGAGAAATGGCCCGGATATTGCCAGAGTGGCGACTTGTGTACCACTAAGCAACGGAGCAGTCTCTGGCGATGTGAGAACCAGTTTGGCTTTGGTTTTCTGAATGATCGTATCAAGGCGGCTCTGGGGGTGGCAGGGGTCCAAGGGAACGAGTGCGCCTCCGGCTCTGAGGATTGCCAGCATCGCGATAATCGCATACATTGACTTTGGGAAACACACAGGAACAAGCACTTCTGGTCCAACGCCGATATCAACGAGGTGGCATGCTAGGACCGATGAAACATAGTCCAACTCTTGGTATGTTAGGTTGCCGTCCCAAGAACAGAGCGCTGGAGAACTGGGAGACAATTTTGCATGTTCAAGAACAAGATCGTGGACACATTTCTCCTTCGTTTCTGGATAGTGTGAGTTCCATCTTTGTACCAATTCCAAGTCCCGTTGAGTGAAGAGGTCGACATCGCTAATGGGTTTGTAAGGATCGCTAAAGATTATATATTCGATTGCCTTGAGAAATGTATGAGCTACATTGGTTGCAGTGGTGGTTGATAGAGTTGAACTGAAGTGGTGGATTCGGGCCATGCCATTATTTTTGCATACATCGATGGAAACCAGGATTTTAATCTGGGATATCAAAGTCAGTAAGTTAGTCCTCACGCGAGTAAACTTTCGTAGTGGGGTTATTCTCTCTTATGTATCTAGCACCAGAGAATCAAAATAGGTCATGCCTGAAAACGGTAGAACTCTCCCATTTTGACCCTCATTGTGCTAGACCAATGAGAGAGAATGGACGTCCGAATGGAAGAGTTCTCCCGTTTCAAGACATCTCCCATTTTGACCTGAATTCTCTTTGACGACCTGGCATAATGAGGTCAAGCCCGGAAGAGGGGGTGAGCAGTATCTTCACAAAAGAGCTTCATCCTACTTACATCCTTTGACAAGGTCAAGTTGGGTTCCAACACGTCACGGAGACAATCCACTTCGCGGAGCTGAAGCGAAGTGTTATAAATATCCTGGCTACATTCGTTCTCTTCCCCATTGCTGCACAATCTTTCGGCTGTCGAATTGGAGTATCTTGCATCCACGTTCTTCAAGATTTCCAGCACGTTGCTATGCCCCTCAAGTTCTATACGAAGAATCCTCGAGTCGTGGTCCGAATCCGAAATTCCGGAAGAGACCGAATCGCTTCCAATATAGCAACGAAGAATCAAGGCCCAGGCAGTTTTGAAAATGGTCGAAGGAGATATTCCATGCTGTTGGGAGAAGTTGTAACAAACAGTGAGGTTGTGAAGTGGAACTTCTACAAACTGAAACTGCCTGTCTGCATCTAGGTCGGGAAATATGGACATGATTGGTAGTGCTCACCCAAAATAATGAGCATATGCTAAGATTCATAAGATCTGGGTGTGAGATGTATTTATTGATTCCAAGTAAAGTTACTTGCTAGTCTGATGGCGTAGTTTCGATGCGTTTCCTTGATATTTACACCCTTAGCGTCCATGTTCAACTCAATTTCCCCATCAATTGGTTTCCCATCGCTATCTGAGTATCCAGTCCACAATGATTATCGCCTTCTGAGAGAATACGATTCGGCTTGATGTGACATCCTTCAACTCAATATTACACATGAATCACCTAATGAGAATCGGCGATTTGGCTGAAACCTTCTCGCTTCGAGTTGGTCCTTGTTACCAGGTGATTTGAGGCGTTATGGCAGGCGTTCTCGGCTAAGCTGATCCCCAACATTGGCTGTAATACTGTCTGTCCCTTATTTCTTTTCGTCGGGTGTACGACGGCGGGGCTTTCCTCACCTTGCCCTCTTACATCACGCCGTGTAACTTTGTTTTCTCTCCAGAAATCACGCTTTCGGTTTCCCCACCGAACGTCGCTCGGTTGACATCTGCCCTCTCCATTGTTCCCAGCTATTGTTGATGAGATTCTCTACCTACTTTCATCTCTTTGACTCAACGAACATACGACCAAGACAACACCATGTCAAATCTCACAGACTATTCTACCTTTCCGAAATCTCTGTCATGTATACCATATCCTCGAGCTCCTTTGATAGCTGGAATTTCTGATCAGACTCTCGGCACGATTTTACCAACCATAGTCTACGTCATTGGAAGTGTGGTTTTCTACGTCTTTAATGAGTTAAATCTTTTTGATCGCTATCGAATCCATCCGTCTAAAGATGAGTTACGAAGGAACCGCGTATCCAAACTCGATTGTCTCCGGGGAGTGGCTCGATACCATGTTATGCAAATTTCAGTTGGAATGCTGCTCAATTACATGTTTGCTGAGCCCGAAATGACAGGAATGGAGGCTTGTGAGATATATCATTGGGCGTTGCGGACTAGAAGTGTGTTTGGTGGGCTGCCATGGGCTCTGACACTCGTCGGTTTGAATCCTCAGGGGCTTCTTTCAGTGATTCAAAGGTCTCCTTTGGTAGCGAATCTTTTGGTGGGGAGGAAGGAGACTTTCGGCACACATGATGCCTCTGGCCCGGAGATTTCTACCATTGAATCTTATATCGCATGGAGCCTCTTTTACCTCATTGTGCCAGCCGTCCAATTCATGGTTTATCTTGCAATAGTGGATACATGGGTTTACGCAACTCATCGTCTATGTCACATCAACAAAACTCTTTACCGTACGTTTACTCCCAACTTTGACCTGCCATGAAATATCTCTGATCTATAACTTAGGACTTGTACATGCTCAGGTAAGATCACATATCTACGTTTCCCCACCTCAACGCTCTCCGCACTGACTCCCTGCAAATGAAAAGCATCATGAAATGTACGTACCGATGGCTTTTGGTGCAGTGTATGCACATTGGCTTGAAAGTCTCTTCCTCGACATTTTAAGCTTCATCATAGCGAATGAAATCTCTGGAATCTCGGTTCGCCAAGGCATGATATTTTCTTCATTTGCAACGCTGAAGACTATTGGCGACCATTGTGGTTACGTTTTCCCTTGGGATCCATTTTCATATATCAATGACAATGGGCCACAATTCCATGACTTACACCACCAGTCCTGGGGATTCAAGGTTAGTGATCCTTTCAACTTTTTGTTTGTTCTATTCCATCCTCTAGATTCATTTCTGACATCTATACGAACAGCACAATTTCTCTACCTACACTGTATTTTGGGATAAGTTGCTTGGGACCGCTTGGACGGATCCCCAGGATGCAGCAGCTCGCTATTCTCGCACTCATAGCCTGATCGCGGCCCGAGCGGGCGAGAATGTTATTGCGGATGTGAAATCGGAATGAATTACGGACTAGAGCTACATCTTGGCGTAGGGACGATCATGGTGGAGGTTGAAGGCTTGGAGACGGTGATATTTACAATTGGTGGAGGGATTTGTGGAGGACCTTGGGCACTTGGGCAGATCTGCGCTCGAAACATTAAGCCATAGTCAATTCAATATTGATAATCAAGTTACGTTTGCCATCCATCCTTTGCCGTTTATTTCCCCAGCTGTACCGTGTTCCACTGTGCCTGGTAGTTCTTGTACTCACTTGGCAGTACCTGATCTCGGTACTGCCATTCCGTCATCTAGGTCGGACAGAACGCAACAAGTTAGAGAGGCGTTTGTGATACATGGTGTTGGAATGCCACCAGGACCTCTACCACCTGTCTCTAACACTCGTAACGCCATGGCACTTTGTGTTTCCCGTCTACTGTCACGATTGGGTTCTTCCATAACTTCATTGCTCCCGATATCATGTGCTCCTGTATTGCATGACCAGCTGACCTCTTTTCTGTTTTAGACCAATCAATAATGAGAGGCACTCAGCCTCAGGCACTCCATGTCGCCGAGTGGCTTATTTGAGTGAAAATGACAAGATACCAAACATTATCGTGTGTTACCAATGCATAAGTAGTTATTGTCATGTTTTTGCCATTACCCCTCTATCCAAATCCCTTCTCTACTGTCATTGTGTCAAATATTTGTTTCCAACAGCAACAATGAGCGCTCCAAGCATTGTTGCCATCGTTCTACCCCCTAATTCCACCCAACTACCCACGTACACCCTAACTCCACGTTCTCCTCTATTTTCTCAAATTTCAGACTTTCACCTCTCCTTGGCCTTACCAGTTCTCGCCTATTGGTCGCTTTCCCTCGTGTATTCGCTGATCTCCTATTTCGACTTCTTTCGCCAGTACCGCATCCATACTCCCGAAGAACTAGAAACTCGAAACAAAGCGACGGTACGAGATGTTCTCCGGTCCGTTATTTTACAACAAATTTTCCAGACTGCTTGGGGGCTGTTCTTGGGATATGTGGTACTTGGGACTCAAGAGATGATCGGGAATGAAGCATACGATTTGATGATATGGGGTTCCAGGGTACGATGGGGGATGGAGTGGGCAAGATGGGGGTGCGGGATTGTGATGGCAGTCTTGGGAGTTGACTCGAGTGGTTGGAGCTGGCAAGTGAAGTTGCAGTCTCCCGTTTTACTTGATAATTCGGTCAGTGACTGCAAAAGTCCCATGGTTGAGGCTAAATTTGGAAGCTAATACAACTTCAAGAGTAACACCGCCATCGAGTTGGAAACACTGCTTATCCAGGGAATGTATTGGGCTATTGACCCAGCCATACGTTTCGGAATGGCGATTCTCTTCAGCGATGCTTGGCAATATTTCTGGCATCGTACGACGAAATTCCCGTCTTTACTTTGCTCCCACACTGACGATGCATAGGCGCTATGCATGAGAACAAGTGGATGTACCGTACGTACCTCAAACTGCTTTCCATCTTTATTTGCGTGGCCCACACTGACAATACGTAGGTAACATGCATGCCTACCACCATCGGTACAGTTTTGTGTCCTGATTTGAAATGTATTAACTCTAATTTGTAAAAAATCAAGACTCAGTGTACCATACGCCTTTGGCGCCTTCTACAACACACTCTCCGAAGCCTTCCTCCTCGACACCGTCGGTGCAACTCTAGCACTCTACTTCTCGGGCCTAACTACTCGCCAAGCAATGCTCTTCTCAACACTAAGTGTAATGAAGGGTGTTACCGACCATTGCGGATACAAATTCAATTTTTTTCTTTTCGGAGAGATGAATACAGTATTCCATGATGTTCACCATCAAAGTTGGGGGGCTGGTGTAAGTTTTTTCATTTCAAAAATCTCCACCTAGCTTTGTGAGACTAATAACGCCACAGACAAATTATTCCCAGGTATATACTACTTTCTGGGACCACGTTTGTGGGACTGTATGTCAGAGAAGTCCTGAGGAGGTGGAGAGACTTTATGAGAAGTACAAGACGGAGGCGGCGAACAAAGTGAAGAAGGAAAATTAGGACGGGGTCTAAAAGCTTTTTACACTACTTTATGAAGCGGTTTCTGAGTAGTCGTGGTGGATGTGGATGTTAGTGGGGGATTCTGAAGGTTCTCTAGGGGGTCGCTGACTATATTTATCGGTTCTGGTTACATACCTAGGTATATAATTGCTCAGCGACATTTAGTCTAATCAACATATTTTTACAATATCGTGTCTGACATACTGTACATCGACCATCATTCGTGCGTGTCCCAATACCATTGGACTATTGCTGTGCCAGACGCTAAGAGAGATCCAGGTCGGAATGGGAGAGGAAGTCACGTTTTAAGAATCTCTTTCATTTTGATGCTTATTGTTCCAGATATAAGAAAATTGCACCTCAAAAGGGTAAAATATCGACCCAAGAGCTTTCATCTTGTTTTCCCCCTACCTAATGCAATATCGCATACAAGTCGGGAGGATTCAGTATAGAGCCACGTGACCGACCCCCACCCCGCCCCTTGTGGCACGTGCATCAGCATCCGTAGCTGGGTGCCAGTGAACCCCGCTACAATATATGACAACGTGGAAAGCATTTCAGGCATGTATGTTACGTAGACGAACTGGTAGATATTCAAAGTGTATATAGGTTCTACGAATTAAAAAAAAAGAAAACTCATCCATCAGAAACAGGAACATTAAGATGAAGCGAATACTCCCCAACTCTAAACTCCGGGCTCCCACCAATTTCTCAAGCAACGATCCCCTTAGACTTCGAATCTCCCTCCCCTACAAATCCTTCCGAATCTGGACTTCCTCGGCCTTCTCTCTTCCTCTGAGGTACTTTTCTTTCGCTTTCTCATCGCTGGCATCCCAAAAGGTGCCGAAAATCCTATCCCAGAAAGATGCAAAAACCGAGAAATTGTACTTCAAACCCCAGGATTGATGACTGTAGTTTCCAGTAATCAGTGATCATGTCCTAATTTGAAGTGTAGAATATAGGAAAAGGGGGCAACCGGAAACTTACTGTAAGTCATGGAATAGCACGGAATTTCCACAGATTAAATTCGAAGGGTTCCAAGGAAAATCGTACCCCGTATGGTCTACAACAGATTTGTAAGTCCAAATAATCCCCCAGATGGTGGCTGTACGATTGTTGAGTCCAGCGAGGTAGAGACAATATGGCAAACCGATCATATCTGGTGTGCAATGTAAGTTGAGGTTACGTAGATGAATAGTTAAACTGAAACTTACCGATTGGGATTGTCTCAAGGGGATGATTATAGTGAGCTCCGTATGTATGTGGAATGTAGACCTGTCAGGCATGCATTAGAGATGATTCGGTAAGCGCCCCTTTAACGAGAATAACCAGCTAAAGAGAAAAGGAAAAGGAAAGGAAAGAAGTCGAGTGAGAATAAATGACAGACCTCATGGTGCATATAGTGTACATGTTCTTTATGAAAAATATAGTTAGTTCTGCTCAATAGAGAATTGATGGGGACATTACTATAAAGCCATTTGTTGGTGTGGTAGTATCGATGAGTTCCATACTGAAAAATATCTGCTAGTAAAATGGCAAGGACAATCTGGAAAGCTGGTATCAAAACCCAATAGAGAAAACTGGCTGCCGGGTACTGCCATTGAAAGGCTGAACCTGGTTCTGAAAAAGATATCGGAATATAGCTCCGAGTCTGGTTCGAATCAATATGCAAGCAAGATTTTCCAAATATCTCGAAAGTCGAAAGGAGGGGAATTGTGGGCCCAGACTGACTTTCCAGAGAACAGAAGCCGACGATATTGCTGCTCTTGCCGAGTTTCTGGGCCAGAAGACTTATGTTGTGTTCATGGTTGTAAACTGGGTCGTGGCCCGCAGTCAAATATCCCAAGGTGACTTGTAATGACTGCTGGAGTAGCGCACATGTGATCACTTTTGCTTTAGATACGCGGTTCTTCGTTAACTCTTCGGCAGATGTATGAATTTTGTATTTCGAGAAGAGGTGATATTTTTCGAAGTAATGGAAGACGAAGCCTAATTCACGATCAGTTCAATTCAAGTAGTAGGGTGGTCAATGAAGACAGTACATACCAAGGATCCAGTATAGAAGCACTGGAACAAGGTAGGGCAGGTGGTAATCTTCGATGAATGAAAAGAGCGATTGATGTGAAAGGGGGGACGCCATAGCGAATTGGCCTATCAGTGTAGTTTCTGAATTTTCGATGAAGTCAGTCTTCTAAAATGACAAAATGCTCGTGATCGTGGTCAAGTCTACTCCAGGTATGATGTTAGCCTGTTCCTCTAATCAGATGAGACATTTATTCCGGGATTCAGAAAACTCACTCCTTGGCAGCTTCAGACCGGATAACCTTCAAGGTAGTTCCGCTTTACCTTGGAGATTTGGGTCCCGATTTGTTGGGAACCGAGAAACACACGGTCAACCGTGGTTTGACAGGTTTAACGAGCCACGTTGTACCACGGTGTTACAATGTACATGTGGCTGGCGAGCTTTCCTTAGCTAATGCACATTATGCACACCAGCCTCTATCAACTGCAGCTGGTGTGCACACAACATACCTGACAGGACTCGAAGGGGTATATCGAACGTGACTAATGCAGCCACGGTTTCAAATTAAGTTTGAATTGAATAATAAAAACTCGATGGAGCTTCGAGATTCGTGTCCTGTACCGCGAGACGGTCGCTCCTGCATGCTGTGCAATGATTGCAACATGCTACACCGCATGCCCACCACACGAAGCCATCGAAGCCAGCATGCCAATTTCTACTCCGAAATCAGAAACCGGGTGATTTTTTGGGTAGCTGAAATGAATCAAAAAGACTCTGAGATTGTGATGTAAAACAAGACCGATCTGAAAAGTGGTACAATACCGTCTATCATAACCGAATTGCAAAAAGCATGATAGATGTAACAGGTATTACCGGTATGTGGATGGAAAGCCTTTGTGATCAACGGTAGTAACACTACGTGCCAAGAAGCGAAGGCTTAAGCCTTATGGAGGTTTATTTAGCCGATAATTGTACCCGAGTAATGCGGGAGATGATGTTTAGAGGTGAATGTTCGGACGAATAAGTGGGCGTTTCCCCATTCCCTATCCTTGCCTCGAGCACAACACCGGAGGCTATGCAAGCCATGTTATTGTTACTAGTTCCGTTGTACAAAAAGGAAGTACAAGAAGCCTCTTGACATCGAAGGCTCGAATACGATTCTTCTCAAAGATCTTCAGACCAAAAACTAGCAAACCATGTCGAACGATTCATTGCCACTTACTTCCACCTTGGCAATATTGGGGTGTGGTACATACCCCTCTCCCTCCCGCTCTCCCCAAGAGAATATCAGGTCTAGTTCTGAAAGCCCGTGGAATTTGGCTGGCTAACAACTTTTCAGGAAACCTCGGAACTGCACTTTTGTGCGGGATACTGGCAAGTATTGACGCCAATGGCACAAGCACTTCAGCCTCAATGGATGACAAGAGTATCATCGTCGTCAATGGAGACACGCCAGCTTCACAATCATTCGAAATCACAACGCCGACCAAGTTCATCGCCTGCGTCCGCACCTTGTCCTCAGCTTCTCGCCTTCGCACCATTCTCGCCTCCTTTCCCCAATCCACCGAGATCTATCAAAGCCTTGACCCGGCTCCCGCCATCCACAAAGCAGACATTGTGGTGCTCGGATATCAACCCGGTGATCTGCAAACATGCCTCAACAATCCTAGCATCAAAGCAGCCCTGGAGGGAAAGCTCCTCATCAGTCTCCTAGCTGGCGTAAGAATCCAGGATATCGAAGCCATCCTCCAAACCCCGTATGGCACAGGGAGAAAGCCCACCACTATCGTTCGTGCCATGCCAAACACCGCCTCGTTTGTTCGTGCATCAATGACCGTCATCGAGGCCCCGCCAGGAACCTCAAAGGAGATTTTGTGTCTTTTGGATTGGATTTTTGGATCCATCGGAAGCGTGAAGCATATGCCGGCGTCAAAATTCGATGCCTGTACCGCTCTATGTGCCTCGTCGCCGGCATTCTTTGCCGTGTTTCTGGAGGCCCTAATTGATGGCGCCGTGGTAACTGGACTTTCGAGAACGGATGCGCTCGTAATGGGGGCTCAGGCGATGAAGGGCGTAGCTGAACTCGTATTGGCCGGGGAGCATCCTGCCGCTGTGAAAGAAAAGATAACCACTCCGGGAGGATCTACGATTCAGGGGGTTATGCAACTGGAACGTGGAAATCTCAGAGCCGTGGCAGCTGACGCCTTGATTGTGTGTAAGAAGGCCGCGGAAGGTTTGGCGAAGTGAGATTGCGAATGGAGAATTGCGTAGGATCCGATTCTTTGGTGGGGGAGCGAGCGTGTTGTGTGTTGTCAGAAAACAGATCATAGAAATTCAAGTAGGGTCTTGATGTCTCCGAATCTGCAGTTCTCCATTTGCAGAACCTCTCCCATTTTGACCCTCATTACTCAAGATCCTTAAAGACATTGAAATTAGAATAGGAGAATTCTTCCGTGTTCAGGTTCTCTTCCGTTTTGACCTCCATTCTCCCAAACAACTACCATTTTGCATACCAAAAGCTAGAAGAAAGGAACGTTCTCCCTTTTGGGTACCACAAGTCCCTCGTCAAATTCTTACCATAGAAAGCACTAAACTATAAACTGCAAACACAACAGACGAAAGTGATATCCAGTAAAGCTAGCGATTCCTATTTAACGACAAAGGAAATTTTGTGCGGTCCAACGCGTATTAGAGACAAAAAAAGAAAACATAATTATGAAACGTTGATGGAAAATCGCCCATTTGTCCATCATGCCAACGTGGCCAGTAATAACGTTTGGTGTTCGAAATCCGTAGGTTGTGATCCAACGCCTCCCTCAAGTTGAAGAGGGTCCTTCTTGCGTCCACTCCACCTCCTTTTCTTTGAAAATCCAGCCGCCGGTGTAGAAAAACTGTCCCACTGTTAGTAAAGATACAAAATTCTGGAATTTCTCATCACTTACGCTTGGGATTGCCCCACTGAACGCGAATATGCCCATGCACAAAGTCATAACCTTCCAGCCATAGGTCTGCTTCAGCGTACCAGCAACCACGGGTCCAAAGAGTGTCGCGGCCGCCATGGAACAGTTGAAGAGAGCGTAAGCTTGGCCATATGCTCCGCCAGGGCCAAATCGGCCGGGAGATTCTTTCTCCATTTCTTCGACTACGACTGAGAGGTCGGCGGCGACGGGGGCAACGATGAGGATGAGAGTGCAGCCTAAAGAATGAAATTAGTCGCTGTAGGCGAAATGGAGAGGATTGAAATGGGAGGCATTTTTCTTACCAGTTGCGACCAACAGCCCACACAGGAGGATTTTCTGCTCGAGTGTATCCTCCTCGACCAGTCGCATAAGAATCAAGGGTACTGCTGTCAGGGAGCACCCAACGACGGCAATCCATCGCGGTCCCAATCGATCAGATAAAGAGCCGACGATAGGTCCTGCAAGTGCCGGGATAGCTATGCACAAGAATATGAGCCCAGCGGCAAGAGAATTCCAGTGGAAGGTCGTTTTGACGAACAGAGCGAGAACTCCGTCGAAGGTGGCTAAAATCGATACATTGACAAATATGCCATAGATCGCTGCAAGAACTCGTGGAGAACCGAGCAGAACAAACATGGGTGGAAGTACACTTTGGATTCTGGAAATGTTGCTGTTTTGTCTGGCTTTTGGCAGAAGAGTACTCGTTTCATTTGCCTCCTGGATCTCGGCTTCCTCTCCTTGAAGGAGACGCTCATCCGCAAAGGTTCTGTAGCCGGTAGAATCTCCCTCTGCTGTTGTTGGCTCCTGGTCAAGATACTTGGCTGCCGAGCGTTTCTCAATCATGGCCATCCGTAGGAGAATGTCAACAACGATCAGGCCCATGGCCATACCGAACACAGCCATATAGCCAGCTTTGTCGTAAACGATGCCTCCAAGAAGAGGTGAGATGATGAGGCCAACACTAGAACTTGATAATGCAGTTCCCATCCACTGCCCGATGTCTTCACCTCCGACTGTATCAACTAGCAGCGCGAGCCCAACCGTATATACGATTGCGGCAGAAAGCCCCTGTAGGACTCTGCTGAAGACGAGAAGCCATGCTGTTTTCGCGAGGCCGAATAGAAGAGTTGCAGCAGCGAGAATGAATAGTCCGACAAAATAAGTGTAAGATCTATCGGAGGTGTAGTCTACGAGCCATCCACAAAATAAGGAGCCAACGATGATAGCGGCACCGAAGACCGCGAAAATGAACGATGTCCACCATTGAACTGACTGATGTTAGAAGGTATCCAATATTCTGTTCAATCAACACATACCATCCACTTCTGGTACTCCCGATCGTTCGTGAAGACTGAATGGTAAAACCGGAACGACCTATTACTTGTCAGTATCAAACCAAGCTTTCTTCTCACGGCCATCATGCTTGTTGTCATAAGTTGTAACTATATGAAATAGAATCACATACCACACCATAAAGAAAGGCATCCTATACCAATTTGTTAGCCGGATTCAAGGGAAACGTAGGGACACCTTACAGTAAAAATCGCCACACACACAGTAGCAAGTATGAAGCGATCGGAAGAGCGATACTCGAGAAGCCATGGTTTGTACTTGGGCCTAGAATCTACTCTCTCGATATCGTTCACCATTTTGCGTACACAAAAGATTTGCAAGGAGGGAAAAGAATGTAGGAAAATAGGAGAAAATGTCAAAGGCTGAAAAAATGGCTTTCGAGAAGAGAGAGTGATCAGGAGGGCAACAACTAGAGCTGAGGTATGGGGGTATGGCTTAAGACTAATGGGGTCATTTCGCAGACAATATTTAGGTAACATGTACGACCTGCCACAAGACGCCAATCTCAACTATTCCCAGGGGGGAGGCTGAGACAGTCCCGATATCTTCTCGAGCAATATCGGCGAGGGAAGAAAAAGATTTCTATAACATTCCATACTTCCCCAGTCATGATTCAAACAAAGTCAGAAAAAAGCGAAAGATTAAGGAGAAGTTGAAAACGATAAAAATATGGCAGAAAACATGGAATCAATCGAGTTCAAGGGCTGGATGGCCTCCAACGATAAATCCATCCAAAATGGACTTTCCTTTGAATCTTTCCAACCAAAGAAGTGGGAAGAAACAGATGTAGATGTCAAGATTACCCACTGTGGTCTTTGTGCTTCTGACTTACATACTTTGCGAAGTGGATGGGTAAAGTTCATGCTCCTTCTTTCAACTCGCTTGGCTCACATTTTTTGCCAGGGACCCACTGCTTACCCATGCTGTGTTGGACACGAGATTATCGGAGAGGTAGTTCGAGTTGGCAACTTGGTCAAACGCGATATCAGGTTGGATTTCCGGTGTTAAAGTGAGATTCTGACCTTGGCTGACAGTTAACAGTGTTGGCCTCCGAGTTGGCATAGGCCCTTGTGTTTATGTTTGCGCTCAGGAGAGCTGTGATGAGTGTCGCCAAGGAAACCCAGCATACTGTCCACGCAGAGTCCAGGCATATAATGGATTTCTACCCGATGGCAGCAAGACCTTTGGCGGATATGCAAACTATTGTCGAGTTCCTGGAGCTGCTATTATTCGTAAGTTGACAAATTTGCTCCGAACCCCTGGGTTTGTAACTCGCGCCTTGAATTTATGGAGAATTGCCATGTTAGTATACTGACTTTATGATTTGGCATTTAGGCATTCCTCCCGGTATGAGCAGCGAAGCAGCAGCACCTATGCTGTGTGCTGGCATCACAACTTTCATGCCTCTGACCGAATACTGGGGAGAGCGAACACGAAAGCGAGTAGGCATCATTGGCATGGGAGGACTAGGACACTTCGCCGTCATGTTCGCAAAGGCCTTGGGATTTGAAAGTGTCGTCGCAATCTCACGTCGCGAGAGCAAACGCAAGGATGCTTTAGATCTGGGCGCCGACACCTACATAGCCACGGAAGACGAGCCAGACTGGGCAGAGAAGAATGCCAGTTCGCTAGATTTGATCATCTGCACCGTGTCTTCCGCCGACATGCCATTGAACCAATATCTGGGGTTGCTCAGAACTGGCGGGCATTTCTGCCAGGTTGGCATGCCCGATGAACCACTCCCAAAGCTCGAAATCTTTGGACTGGTCGAGCGGAAGATTTCGCTTCACTTCAATGATATCGGATCGGTTGAGGATACCGAGAAGATGTTGCAGTTTGCGGCAAGAAATGGCATTCAAACTTGGTTGGAGTTGCGTGAAATGGATGATGTGAATAACGTCTTGAAGGAGATGGAGGCTGGCAAGGCCAGATATCGATATGTCCTGAAAAACAAGGATTAGCGACACGATTATCGAGTCCAGGATTCGGCTCACATCTTAGGGATATCTTTGGTCGATTTGTAGAAAGAAGTCATCGCTTTCATGGAGTTCAAGAACCACAAGTCGCGTAATTTCGACGCGTTCAGTTGCTTCGTTTGTCGTGAAAAACTTGAGTATCATATCGTAAATTCGACGACGACGTAAAATGGTTTACCGTAAAAACCAGCCTCCTCGTCCCTTAAACCTTATTTCCCCAGATCATCCCAGTGAATCGACATGATATGGAGAAAGAAAATGGTCTTGTAGACTAACTGATGAGGTATCTTTGCATTTTTTGAGCAAACAGAGTCTGCATCTGCAGCCGAAAGCCAATCGCGAAACCTCCCTGCACTTTAAATGAGAATTTAATCAAATACGACAATAGAAAAAGACAAAAAGTACGAAGGACATCAAGATACCAAAGACGCTATTAACCATCAACCACAGCGAAATCTAGCATCCTAATCAGCTGGAAATTGTAGTATCTCTTCCATCGGTTAGAATCATAGCCACAGCAGGGTTTAAGGGGGACGCGCTAGTGCCCATAATTATAAGCGAACTCCGTCGAGCAGGTCATTCAACGCTCACTGGCCAGATCGGATTAGTACCCCTTACTCCGTTGAGATGCCTTCCCAGAATTTGTGGTTCCAGCCGATGGAAAAAATAGAATCGTGAATAAAGTAGGAGGTGAAAGTGACAAATGAGAACCACAACGACTCTGAATTGTACCAAGTAGCAACTAGCTCAATATAACCTAGGCTAGGGCAAGATTTCACCTCTCACAAGATTAAGTTCTATAGAGAGAGAAAATAGCGTCAGGAGCAAATCAGAGCGTACTGTCTGTCTGGCACTGCCAGGTAAAGAGATGTCAATGATGTACTTTTTTTCATGAGAGATAGCTATCTATCATTCGTCTAAATGAGCTTTGGACGAGCATGCAAGTGATCCGATTATTCCCTCCCGCCCCTGAAACGCCACCAGAACTCAGAAATCGTAACGGGCAGTATGTTTAATGCAGAGGCATTGGCATGATCAATCACGCAAGTCTCTTTCTTCCCATACCATTCATACCCATTTCTGTGTTAACACTGTGGGGCCCTTGAACTCGTCTCCTAATACCAAAGACTTGTCCGTGTAGTCCTTGATGGGGCGCGAAGTAGCCAAAACCCAAGGTCTCGCGTTGGCGTCTGGTGTGGCCCGCTCTACGAAACGATAGACATCGGCAATTGTGTGAGTACGGTTGAATTGAGCAGTTAATACTGTACGATCGAGAAGAGAAAGTCGTAATTTGAGGATGGGCTGCGACTCGTCAACTTGAGGCTGAGGTGGAGCAGAACTGCTGGAAGTGGCGGCGGCGGTAACAGGCGCGGCAGAAGTGGTTGCTGCGGTAGTTGAAGGGCCTCCAGGTGTAGGGCTACCAAGTCTTTGACCTTGGCGCGCAAAGGGGTTCCTGGAAGGGGGAGGAGCCGTGTAGTTCTCATCGTGCTTCGCAATCTGGACATCAACGGGCTGATCTGGACGAACAAGCAAAACTTCCTGAGGTGCTTGTCCTCTGCGGATCCTACTCAAGATTTCGAGATTTTCACGGTCGCTGAAGGGGTATAGAGGTCCTTGCTCAACACTGAAGCCATCGTCCCATATATGTAGAATTCTTGATTGGATTTCGGGTTCTGGGGGAGCCGAGGAAAGAGGATTTCCAATATATCGAGAAGGGACAGAATCGGTACCAAGCGTCGCGCCCTGGCCTTGGAACCGAGAGGATTGGGGAGCGGCGGAAGGATCACCAAGACCACCTCCGGGGCGCGATGAGTTGCTTCTACAAGTTAACGAATGATTTGCCATACCTAGTACAGAGATACTCACGCTCTAGCCTTCTTGAGAATGTCATTTACTACCTTTCGAGGATCGTTTCGATTTGGATCTTGAACTGCTAGTCCTGACTTCTCACCCCCTGTAAACAAATCTCTTGGTTGCTGTCCAGGCTCGTAATCACTGTCGTCCTCGTCGTCGTCGTCGTCGTCATCGTCGTCGTCGTGGGAATGGCCGTGACCGTGACCGTGGCCAGCCGAGGAAGGTTGATTGAGATCGGCCAAAGTTGCAACTCCTCCTCGTCTTGGGGGTGGAGCTGATCTTGAGCTAGAGGCAACAGAAGGAATAGGAGCAGGAGCAGGTCGACCATCGAGTGTACGTGGGCCTGTGTACGGTGGTTCGGCTTCCTGAGGGCCAGTCTCCCCGCTTTGTGCGCCTGCGCCTTCAAATTCTTCTTTTTCTGTAAAATATTCCGATACAGCTCCCGAGAGATCCCAACCGCTTTGTTGTAGATAGCTTTGTGCCTAAATAAATTTTAGCACGCCACGCCCTGAAAAGCATCGGTTTTCAGAAAGCCGAAGGGCAAACCTACAAATGCGGGCGACGCTCCAGTTAACGAACAGAACTGGCCGATGGCCTCCTCGTGGTCAGCACTGTCAGCCATCGTTGGCGCTGTTGTAGAAAGTCTCTGGATAACTCAATGGAAAATTAAGTCGAGGTGCGTTGCGTTGCGTTGCGGTGGGAAGGGTTTTGATATTGGGTGGAAGGTTATAGAAATAAATAGCTTGCTAGGTCGGTCCGTACCTTTCGAAGGCAGCTCCCACCAGAACGTCACCCCGCTCTAACCGCTTTGGGTCTAGCAGCGAAGCTCCCCGAGCTTCACATCGGCCAGCCGCGGAACATCCCGTCCATGGTAAATATCTAAAGCGTCCGTCCTTGAGAATCAACATCGCGCATTGCTCAACTGTTTACGTCTTTCCAAGTTCGTCTATTTTCCAAACCATCTCAAAATCCCAGCATGGCGTCCGAAGAGCAACCTAATCCCATGGCCGAGTCTTCAATGACTATCCCCTCCGATTCCGAGCAGTACTCCGGCCACGAGGACCTCTCATTATCCCCTCCTTCTTCTTCAAGCTCGCCAATGATACTATACACCCCTCCTTCGATCTGGGGTCTCCTCCGAGGGGCTGCTATCAATCTTTTCCTGCCGTTTATCAATGGAATGATGCTGGGATTCGGTGAACTATTCGCACATGAAGCGGCTTTCAGACTGGGCTGGGGCGGAACGAAGGTACGCGGCCTTTCTTCTGGCATACGAATTGGCTCCTTGGTGTTCTACTCGATATAATACACGCAAGGCCATTCTACGGGAGACAGAGGCAGCAGATGATGCTGGCGGAATAAAACGCACATTGGCTAATCAATCTTAGGTATTCCCTGCTGGACGAAGTAAACATTCCATAGGGCCTGGTATCGAGGTTCGAGAAGACCCTTTCGAAGCTAGAAGAAGGAATGGACAATTGGATGACTTGACGAGCATGGAATAAAGAGGATTGGAAATTTGGGACTCGCACATAAGCCCGGGCGTTTTGGGGATTGCACATTGTTCATGGATTGTTGCTACGGTTATACTGGGGACAAGGTATACAAAAAAATGCATACACAATGACGAAGACCTCATCGCATAGAGGAGCTTTGGCATATTCAGGGGGTTGGCATTGATTCTACGATGAGGAAGAGCGTCGGGAAGAATGCAGAAATGTACCAAAATATGAGAACTAGAAGGAATTAAAATCTCCAATTTGGAGCTTGGCTCAAGGCAAAAAGAAACAAGAGATAGATTTTTGCCACATTGCGAATATATCCAGATGGTGGAGTTAAAAGAACAGCATCCAAACTAGCTTTTCCACAAAGTACAATCTTTGACCCGGCAAAGGTACATCTGCATCAGGGTAGGCACGTTTAAATCCACAGTTGGGGTTGTTCAATTGCCTTGTCTATCAGATGGATTGATTAAAAAGGAACAAGTCGCAATGTGTATCGTGAAATGTCGTTCGTGGCGTATTTATAACATGTCACTTACAAAGGTACCTTGGTCTGTACGGTACAAGCATGCAGGTCACATCCTTGCAAGGGTGAGGAAGCTTGACAGGCGCATCTCCAAAATATTTTGCGATCACCCTCTGACAACCACACATCATGTTACCCAGCAGAGGCCTTCGCTGGTCCAGCCAGCATGTGGCCATTGGCCGGCGGCGAATAGATGGTCTCTCTGCAAGACAGGTACATATGCGCCCATTGTCCCTCTCTGGTGCTTTCCCTAACCTTTCATAGTTTTCCTCTTCCACTGTACATCATGGCTCCATTCGAGGCAGTCCACTCCTCTCGCAGAAGGGCCCTTCACTTTCCAGAACATCACCACGGACACCGTTTCCAAAAGTAAATCTCTTAATACGCAATGGCACAGCCATCCGATTTGCGTCTACCGCTCCCATTCCTACCGCGACAAGCACCTCGACCGCCGCCATATCTACTCCCCCGACTGAAGCTGCTACAATTGCTCCTGATGGCTTCTCAACTCCACATCTTGAGGACGCTATCGCCAGCTCTGTGGAGGCCCCAAACACATTGTTCAACACTCCCTCCGCGGTGCCCGACACAATAGGATATCTACAATCATTGGGGATAGATTACTCGATATTCCGACCAACCGGTATGATGGAATGGTTGATGGAACATGTTCATGTCTGGAGCGGAGAGCCCTGGTGGGTTGCGATTGTTTTAACGCCAATTATCGTTCGAGCCGCGATGTTCAAGATCTTCCTTGGTGCCGCTGAAAACAATGCTAGGATGATGGCGCTTCGGCCTCTGACCACACCTATTACCGAAAAAATGATGTACGCCAATTCCCAGGGAGATAAAGCTGGAATGATGAAGTACCGTGGTGAGCTACAGAAAATGAACGCTGAAGCTGGGGTCTCAATGACAAAGGCATTTGGGCCATTGTTAGCACAAACAATTCCCGGTATAGGGACGTTTTTCCTTCTCAAGGAAATGGCATCTCTTCCTGTGCCAGCTCTGACGACTGATGGTATTTTATGGTTCACCAATCTTGCTGTTCCAGATCCATATCTCGCACTTCCCATTGCTACGGCCGCGTTGTTACATATTATGATGAAGGTTTGTTGATTTTTCTTTCCACCCTCAGCCAATGTAGAAGAATGTTCACTAACCGAATGTCCCTCAAACAGAGAGGAGGAGAAGTAGGGAATACAGGATCAATGAACCCCACCATGAGGCAATTCATGATCTACGGTATGCCAGCTTTCAGTTTTGCCTTTACATTCTGGCTCCCAGCTGCTCTGCAACTCTCTTTCGCTACAACCGGAGTCATCGGTGCTATCCAATCTACTCTCCTCAGACAATCATGGTTCAGAAGCTACTTCCGATTATCTCCCCTACCCACAAAACCATCTGTAAACACTCCCCGATTCCCAGGCGCTTCTCCAGTTCTCAACGCATCTGAACTCAAGGCCCGTCGCGAAGAGCCTTCGATCCGGGAACCCACCAAATTTTTAAAATCAAAAGTCAACAACGCCCTCACGGGAATCAAAGAGAATGAAGCGTACCAGACGATGCTGAAAAAACAGCAAGATGGGATTGCCAAGCGGGATAAGATCGAGGCACAGGCGTACGAGGAGCGGAGGAGTCGGGAGGTCGCTGCTGAGAGGGAGAGACTGCGGAAGGCGGAAGGCGAAAGGAAATTTCAAAGGAGGCAGCGCAAGGGGCAAGCTAATAGAAAGCAAAGCTAATGCATGTATTCATGGTGTCGGGTATTTTAGGTGGGAGAGGTTGGAATGGTGTTGGGAATATCCGTCTTCACCTCTCTCTCTTGCTGGAAAGGTCATTTCTTTGTAGAATATGCTTTGCTCTTCTTTGATTGTAAGATAAGATAAAAAATGGGTGGTGGTGGTGTCTGTAAGTAGGTAAATAAGTAAGTAGTAAATCATGAGGGAATGAGAAAGTTAAGAAATACCAGCGTGGTTGTAATAAGATATTCTATCATATTATTTTTTGGTTCTAGGTTGTCTTCCTCTCCGGGTGCCCAAATCTCTTGCCTTTTATGTCATCTTTTCTTTTCTTTTCTCTCCATTTTTCTAACCCGTGAATTTTTTTGATTATGTACAGGAGGATTGAGATGGCAAGGGGGGGTTTGGGATATGGGTAGGTGGTGATGGGGGGRGGGGGGAGAGGAGAGGAGATAAATAACAAAAGAAAATAATAACAAGGCGTAAACTTACAAGATAACTCGTTAGGCGTGTGGAATTGACTTCCTATACTCTATTATATTTATTATACGAGGGACCCGGAGATTTCAGATCGAAAATCTGCTTTTGGAAAGCTTCTCCTCCCAACACTGTTCCTATTCACCTCTATTCCCCCTATACTCACCTCTCACCTCTCACCCCCCTCTAACACACAGCCCGCGATATCTGCATGGTAAGTTTCCCATCTCCGACGTCATGCGGGAGTTCTTCAGATTTCAGACTTGCAAGAAGTTAATTAGATATTTTGAGTTTGCTAGCCAGGAAGGGTTTCTAAGGAAGAGAGGTAGATGGAAAAGGGTTTTATCTTTTTCAAGTTTTTTTAATTTTGATGCGACCAATTCAACGCTACGCTATGCTAAAGAACAATCAATCCATTTAATTCAATTCTTGCCTCGACGTTTTTCTCTACGGTATAGCAGATACCCCAATCCGTGCTTTGTATCTATCAACTCAACCCAACCCAACATCAACTCAGCAGATAGGACAATACCAGCTTATCCATCCAGAGCATTTCATATACAACAAACCACCAGACCAGCCAAACCACCCCAGGCCTGCCAAACCACGTCAAATCAACCAAGCCGCACCAAAGCAAATCGACTTGACCGACGACCCAAAGAATCGAAGAAAACGCGAACAAGAAACGAACCCTACCCAAAACCTTCAACGCCAAAAGGCAATGCTCTCCCCCTCCCCCCTTTTCAAAACTACCAATCCCGTCTCTGATGCTGATGAATATGTCTCTTCCTACTCCCAACAGCCGGCACACTAGGCGTCGCCGTAACCGTCGTATAAACCGTCCCCGTCTCGGACGCCGTAACCGTAACTTCCGTCTCCACCCAAAGAATCTCATGCACGAGGTTACCTACAGTCTCGTAGGCGGTACTGAAGAACTCGGGTGAGGTGGAGGGGGAAACGGCGGCGGCGATGGAGACGGCGGCGGTGGTAGAGGCAGAGGAGGCGGTTGCCTGCGCGGCGAAGATGGCGCCGAGGGCGATGGAGGTTTCTGAGGAGACGCTGACGCCGGGGCGGTAGGTGGCGATGGAGGGGGTGTAGGTGGATGTTGGGGTTGTGGAGGATTCAACTGGTGCGGAAGAGGTGGTTGCGATGGAGGCAGCGGTGGTTGCGGGTACGGAGCTTTCGGCGGCGGTAGAGGAGCCGGCTTCGCTGCCAGTTGCATAGCCGGGGCCGGCTACGATGGCGACGTTTCCAGGGAGGGCAGTGAGGGAGGACGTTACGTCTTCGTCGGCGATGGCGGATGGAAGGGTGATGTTGCAGGCATCGTATACGCTGGCGTCTTGGATGGTGAAGAGGGGGCAGTCGGTGATTTGGCCGGATGGGTTGGTGCAGGTGTCAGCAGCGGATTGGAGGAAGGATTCTTCCCAGCCCATGATAAAGTCACCGTGGTAGCCATTGCCTACGATCAATTAGTAAAGGTACAATATCATAAGTTTTCAGTGAGCGAAACATACCGGTTGGATCACCGTTGGCAAGGACAAACTCTCCATTGTTATCTTTGAAAGCATAAGTGTTCCAGATAGTCTCGTAGAAAAGAGAAGGAAGACGAGTGTCGAAACCACTTGGGCAGTCTCCAGTCATGACCTCAGATGGGAAAGCAACATGGCTCCTCTTGTCGGCACTTGTGAGGTCCTTTCCATTCCAGCAGCTGGGAAACATGAGCTCGAATCGAACACCATCCAAGCAGTTGGCATCCATGTAATCCTTGGTTGGCATGCTGTGGCGGTAGAGAGAGCCTTCGGCAACTACACCAGGGCTGTAATTGAGGCAGTTGAACCCCAAAGCGGCTTGGCGAAGGAAGGTTTGGGTGTTGTAGGGAGCAACGTTCCAGTTCGATTTGTCGACATCTGGGACGGGGTAAGAGAAATTGCGTAGGTTGGTGTCACCTGAGATCATTTCAAAGCCCGCTGGGAAGGCAGTGACGTTTGTTTCTCCAGAGTTGGGGTAAAGAAGGTAGTATCTGAAGAGAGATTAGCCATGATTTCGATTTAGTAATCCCAATTCCAATGAATTGTCAAAGTCGCTTTGAAACACTTGTTCCAAACTTTCCATTCGTTTCTTCAGCTATAGGCTACCACCAAAAAGGTGTATTTTCGCTAGGGCCGTCTTCTCTAAATACTCTCTGCAAGCGCGGCTCGTCACCCACGCCAATAATTGCCTCTGCAACAGGCAAGTAGATGTGAAAGCAAAGGCCCAAGAGCCACCGCTTAAGTCTCCAGTCCATTGCCTCGGTAACCTCATAGCAGAAAAATACCCTTCATCGCGCACCCCATAGGCTTATGAGACGATTCCAGAAGCACCCTTGAACTAGATTAAAGAAAAAGACTTACGAAAGCATGCCACCAACTTGATCAACAAGAGTGAATAGCCCAGTATCGGAGTCCTTGAAGTATAGCGCTGGAGTCCAGTATGCAGATTTGTCTTCGGTAACAGAGCAAGAAGTACAGTCGCTGGCTAATAGGTCCGAGGTAGTGGAAGTTGAGGAGAATCCTAATTGATGATTAGCAGAGAATTAGAAAGCAGACATCAGCCCTGCGCAACTCTCTGATTTTCGCGCAATATCAAGAGGGCTCAAGAAGCGCAAGCCTCCAAAAGAAAAACTCACCACTTCCACCCTGAATGGTGTGAACATGCTCAGCAATGCCACCAAAGCTAACCAAAGGATCAATTCGTGCGAGTCCAGAGCGTCCTCGACATTCCATACGCCAAAAGGCATGTGCGCTCAAGGCAAAGAAGCCAACGGGCAGAGCAGCGCGGCGCGCTACGCTATTGGAGAAGCGCATTGTGGTAAAAATTACAGAAAACGAGAATTCTGTACGAATAATGTAATAGTAATCGAATCAAACAATTGCGACCACCGTAAAAGAATGACTGTCGACCTGGATTTCAAAGAGAGTAGTTGTCGTTGTGGTGGAGGGGAAGTCGAATCGCGAAATTGGCGAGGTAGATATGGCGAGCAAATCTTAGCGATTTACTACTTTGAAGGATGATCAAAGTCGTTTGTGGGGTCTTTGCAGTCTTGGGACAAATGACGTTCAGATGAGTGAAGGTGTATGCCGTGGCTTAAAGATGTCTCCTTCCAAAGATTTCTTTTTGACGTTGGCGATGGCGACCAATATTTCCTGATATCCAACACTTTCTTTCCAAGTAGACAAAATATCGAGCTTTCCAGAATAAATGCAATCACTACAATTCTTCAAAATTCCTTCCTTTACTATTGTTGATATGGTTGGTTGCTAACGATTTCCTAGGCGGAGTGGTATTGTCGTTTCTCGGTATTATCCAACAGCGAATGCAATGCGCTTCACAACCAAAAGAATGTGAATATTCGTGTTCTCGCCACGAGTTGACTGACAAAAGAGCGTGAGTGGGTGAGCAGGGTCTGCGAATGATAGTATTTGCAAGAAACGAATGGCAAGCCGTACAAGTAAGTCGTCGAACAAGACAGGATGGTCGGTCAAGGGAGCGAGGGTAAAGGAAGAGGTGAAGAGAAGGAGGGAGGGAGAGTGGAAGGATTTCACAGCGGCGACCAGGAGGTAAACGACATTCATCTTTTCTCGCACCCGACAGGCAGGCCAGGCAAGCGGACGGGGGCCCAGCAAACGAATTCACAGGGTGCTGGCGTCCATCACTGCAGGGTTCTCAACCCCAAGAACAGCCAGCCAACGGAGCGTGATGAGGCTTTGCAGACGCTGCGCAGAGCATCGACAGGGACTCACAGACGCTCCAGCGGCCCTCTGCTGGCCTGACTCTGGTGCGTAAGATTGCTGACTGACGCAGCACGGCGCGGCGATGGAGTCGGAGGAGGGGCGGAAAAGCTGAGCCGACAGGAGATTGGAGAGGGTGATCAAGGGGGAGGGCATAAACTCGCATCCCCCATGTTCTGCCCATGTAGGATTTTGTGCCAAAAGCGCATATCACCCTTGCTGAGACACGTAGATCACCAGGGGCTCCGAGGGGTCATGCAGGCCAAGGCTCGAGCCTCCATTTCCCAACCTTCCCCCCGACCTTTTTCGCGATGGAGGCATTTTTACCCTCCTGGGCTAATTTTAAGAGCAGGCACTCGGCCTCTTGGACTTTCGGGGAACATGACCCATTAGGCATGCGGAAAGCGCTATTGGATGACACGTCGTCCCGACTCAGCAACTCGGGATTCTTGTTTGGAGAAGCTGAGATTCTCTTCTGTTGTACACAATTTGGGTGGTGTGCCAGTCATGTTGGATCGAATCATCTCTTGGACATCTCTTGCGTTCGTCGGAAGTGCGTGCAGGTTTGCACTTCAGACGAAACGATAAGGGACCCCTGTCGCTTATCCTGTCGATTGGCGTTTATATGAAACGGAGCTAAATTCATCCTCCTCGATTCAGCCAATCATCTTCCATGACGGGGGCTTGAACTCCTAAAATGGATTCTTCGGCAGCAAGCGTTTATGCTGTGGTTGGTGGAAGCCGCTGATGGTAAAAGCGGGGCCGAAGTGGAGTGCAGGGGTGAAACTCGGCAAAGGATGGAGATCTAATCTATTTGACCCTCAAAATACACGCCGCCGCCACCCAACCAACGCAACTCATTTTGCCGCAAAGTGATGGGAATACCTTCACGAGAGACGCGCATCCTTCAAATTCCACCTCACCAAAATAGCTGACTATAGGAGTACAGGAGTGCTTTGGCGACCTGTCAGCAATTAGAGTCGATTCTTCCTCCAAATCAAACCATCTCGGCTCACTCATCCTTCACCCACCTTTCGTATGAGGCACGCAGATCCAGACCTATCAGCCCATGCAGACCGCGAAACACCTCGCGAACATCGTTCACCCGCTTCGGCTGTAGATCAAATGACCTCACTTGAACCATTCTCGCTGCTTACCCGCCATTCGGCTTCTTACTCTGGATAGATACGATCAAGTATCACAGCGCACGTGAGGTACAACATCCTCTTGGCCTCCGATGAGTTTCTTGTCGTCTCTCCATCCTTTCATGCTTAGCAGAACTTCCCAGGCCATACCAAGCAGCTATCCGTACCCAATATAGTGGAAGACTGACCATCGATCTGTCGCGTGCTCACCCGAAGAATCGTTTCTGGGATGCTCAAAACTTTGTGTTACAGGTTCGTCAAAAAGGAAGGCGGGGTTCTCGAGGGGTTGCATCTCGACCATTTTCTTTTACCGGCCGCCAACGTCAAACTCGGCTCGTCTGAAAGAACCCGAATCTCGAATTCAAGCACCCCGTCGGTCAGTAAACCATCTACTTTTCTCACTGTCAAACCTCTTGACCAACTCAAACATACTTTATCCACGTATTTCCTTCCACCGCATCAGTCTCGATTCTCTTCAAAAGCCCACGAATCACTCTTTCCATTTCAATGCGATGAACACCTCACCCAGCGTAAAGCTGCATTCTTGTACCGCTTCACAATCTATCATACTTCATCGCCCGAAGATCGAGTGGGGATATGCAAACACGTACATCTTGCCACGAAATCAGTGGAAACAGATCTTCTGCTAAGCTTTTTTGTGCATCGCATTTCTCTCTTTTCAATACACCATCCTTGCCAACTTCTCTGTTTGCCTAATTCGGTTGGTCTACTTGACTTATCGAGGTGGATTGGCTTGCTCCTTGCTCCATCTTTGAGGAATGACGTGTCGATAGCCGCGTTTACTCAAAGTTGATAGTCGGGAATCGGGATCCTCACTGGCGGAATGGTAATCTGGTGGGAAATTGGAGATGTTTCGTGGATCGCCGAGTTTTGGTCACGGGATTGTATGATTTGGGGCGAGGAATCACATGGTTGTTTCGTTGTTTGCGTTTTCTTCTTGGCTCTTGGGATTCGGAATTTGCTGTAGATGAAGTTGTTGATCCTGCTCATACCAAATGGTCTAACAATTCCTTACTCATATCAGCTTCCCCTGCGCAGTCTTCCTCATCATTTACCATCGAACTTACTCATGTCTGGGAATGCTATGACGGCGGATATTATGGGCCGGGCTATGGCAGTTACAATCTCTTTCAGTACTCCTTCGCATTGCCTCTTCTCCTTCATAAACAATTTCACCTTTTCCTAGTCCTACTCTCAGCGCACCAATTCCCAGGAATTCCTCTCGTACCTCTCATATCCTCAACTCAACCCAAATTGCCATACCATTTCCCACTCCATCTACCCAAATACCGTCATTGTTTTCGCAAAGAAGAACCCAAACAGCTGCCGCAGTCACTTTTCCCTCGTCAATTCTTTTGACTCAAATGGGCCCGGAATGGGCTGTGAAGTAAGCGCCTCACTTGTACGTAAATACTCGTCCTCTCCCCGGCGTACGAAGCAAAGCAAGAGGTATCATCGTTACTATTTTCCATTTCAGTCGAAAGAACCCCATCTATTTTCTTTTTCAAAAGATAATAACTTCTTCATTCAAACAAAAAACATCCACTTTCCAATCCATTCAGAACCCCTTCTTATCCTTCAACTTACCACTTAGCCTAAACTACCAAACAAGATTTCCCAAATAGTTCTCTTCCATTTCTTCTACTACAATATTTTATATTTCAAAGTACCTAACAGATAAAAGGGTAAGTATACGTACTTCCTTATACGCATTTCATACTACGCTAATATACCATCCACCGCTTTTCATAAATAGAACCGCTACTTCGATACTCGCAATATCTCAGAGAAATACTATCCTATCGTTAAGAATTACACCGATGGTACCAGAGCCCGCTATCACCATCCACCCCTAGCGCTAACAGTTTTCCGCATACGCGAAAAAGAATAGCTATATAAAAGCTAGCGGCGAGAATTATAGCAGAACTTTCTCAATTAACCCTTTATCTTTAACCCCCCTTCTATCATCATCCTATCCTAGCCTCTTCCTCTTCCACTTTCCTATCTTACCTCCTAAACCACCCTATTTATCCATTATACCATCTCTTACACCGTATTATGCACTTCCTAAGCCCTCTATTCGCCTTCTCTTCGTTCTACGAGAACTACGATATAAAACAAAAAACTAACATTCCCATCCCGATTCCCACTCTCTTATCACCTTCCCTTCCCTCTGTACCCTCTCATCCTATTGACCACTCTCTCACAACATAAATCCAACCCGACCCCCAAGAAAACGCAAACTCATAAACCTATTGATCTTACTAATAACCAACCGTTTATAACACCCAGCTCTTCTAACCCCTTTTCTAATACCCCTTCTATCCCTCCTCCCATCCCTCCTTCTATCCCTCCTTCTTCTACCATTCCCAAATCCCAAATCCTATAACAATAAGCGTAAAGCGTTTATATTTAACACGTAGTTATAGAACTCCCATTCCATTGCTATTACAACGATTAATAAGCTTAAAAGATCATTAATCTACCATTTGACACTCCCGCAAAGAAACGAGGATTAGAAAGGGGAACCTTACTTTTCTATTTCAGCAAAGTCCCCTTTCTTTTCTACCCAGAAAATGCCACTGGTGGAATAAGAGAGCTTTGTAAGGTAGGTTTATATAACCGTCACCCACCATTCTACGTTTTTGGCCGGCTAATTAGAAGTGATGTCGGTTAGATCTCGGGAATGGCTGGACTGATTTATTTATTTCTTATTGAATTTAAGAAATGTAAGGCTTGATAAATCTCTTAACTGTTGAACTGTACTTATCCTTTCTTATCCATCTTCACCTTTCACCTTCACATCCCTCCCTTCTACCTTCACCTTTACCTACAATTGAATCCACCCAACAAAATCCCAACAACCAACCAAACCCCCCCATTTATCCCCCCAATTACCTACCTACCTATTCCCCATCCTATCCCCCATCCTAACCACCCTTCTCCCTAAACCCCCACCATCCTACACTTTACCACGAGATGCCATACAACAAATCCAGTAGCACAGCGATTAATAGACCTAGAATACAAGCCCACCCTTTCTCATGTCAAACCGTTACAGAGAACAGACTTCCTCTCCCATTTCCAAAGCCTCTTCCATTTTATGGTTTATTCTCTGATGTAATAAGATCAAGAGGGGATACACCAGGTATACCAAAAAAAGAAAAAGTCCGGCACGATAAAGCATATGGCAGAGAAGGCGTATCTAGTTTGTATACGCCGTTGAGAGAGATTTGGCTATCGCTTGCAAGTAGACTACTCGAATAGGTATAGTGAGTGTCATTTAGTTTGTATCCATGATTGTGCGTCTGATTTCTGCATATACAGTAGAGCAACGTCACATACAGTCTCAATATTCACCAACAAACACTCGCCCTTGATTCACTTGTACATATTTACGTTTCCATTTCGACTAGCTAGCTTATCGAGCTTTTCTCTATTCACCCATGCATCATCTCATCCCCAGCAAGCAAGCACCAAGCAAGCCATCCATCTCCTCTAAACGTACACACCTAACCCACCCACCCCCATCCCACCAGCACCAATGCAAAAAACAGAAGCAAAAACAGAGAATATGCATGGTCCCCTCCCTTTTCATAGTACATATAATGTCCCCCTCCAAAAACAAAAAAGAACAAGGGAAAAACACCCCAGCAAATCTCTAGCAGTAGCAAAAAAAGTAATATGCATCCGGCCACCCTGAAAAACGCCGCAGTTTCATGTTCGTTGAGATGCATTGCCCCCCCAATCATCCAGTGAACTCCAAGGAACTAGTAGTATAGAACATGGTGAGCGGGCTCCACCAGCCAGCCAGCCAACCACATGATGCTTCAAATGTCTTTTTCGAGATAAAACTCCGAAACTATGTTTTTTTTGAAGTAAGAAAGGTATCATCGCTCCGGGGAAAAAAGAAAAGACAAGTAGGGAATATCTCGTCGGCATGCGTCGTATATTCAAGGTCCATCGAAGAATAGCTCCATCTCCTCGTTACCGTCCCCCCACTTGGTATCTCTTTCTTTATTTTCTTCACGATCTCTCTCAGCGAGTCGTTCGGTAGCACCATCTTCATCAACTTGGTTTGTAAGATCGTTAAACATTTGTGTCACGTCTGGTCCACCTGCTGCTTGACTGATACCTGTAAAGGCATCTCTCATGGGGCTTTCTCCTCCAGGGCCCAAGGCGACTGAGTCCATCCGTCCAAATCCAGTTTCATTGAACATCCCCGGTGCTCGTGGACTGACCGTTGGACCAAAGGCAGGACTTTGCATTCCGCTTCCGTGCATAAATGCATGAGGTGCAAAGGCTGGCGAAGTAGCACTTTGTGGGCTCATCGTGAAATGGGCATCCTGCACACCGGCAAAACCACCAAACTGCGAAGGATGCCCATGATCAGGCGGCAACCCAGAAAGGATAGGGCCACCACCATGCATTGTAGCCGAACCGGGAGGAAAGGTGTGTGAAGTCGGTGTGCCTGAATCAGATCTGCCGGGTGCAGGTTGAAGCACTTGAGGGCGTGATGACGACGGCTCGCTAGATTTGCGCTTGAAAGTGTGTGGTTTGGTGCGAAGGCTTTGTGGTAGTTGTTCCGGATCATCGACGCCATGTTGCGCCATTAGCTTCTGTAACTTTGTTGGGCGCGGCTTTCGAGTTGACTTGGAAGATTCTAGAACTGGGGGTGGTTCCGGGGCGACAGGAGACCACTTGTGTAGTTCTTGCCGGAAGAAATTCGTTTCGTAGGCCAAAAGAATCTCAGCACCTTCTATCTTTCGCAAATAAAAGCGTTGCGTCTCGGACTCATCTGCCGTTGCCATGACTGGGTTACAAAAGGGTGCAACGTGGGATCGGAACTCTTGAGCGTTGTCGATAATCTTGACGAGTATATCTTCCTCGTCTGGTTGGAATGGAAGGTTTGGAATTTCGTCCTGCCATGCTTGGAGATCTTCTAGCTTAGGGCGAGCCGCATCGCGAGGAATTCGAACTCGCCAGTCGCAAATGGGGCAAGTGTACTTGTCGTCATCCTTGACTTTACCTCGGGCGATCTTGAGGCATTTTCCATGGTACCTGGGTTGGTTTAGCAAAGCTCGAAATACACTCCACATCATACATACCATTCGTGACATAATTCACATTCGATCATCATGCCAGCTTCAACACGACGACAAATACAGAACACTTCACGGAACCTAGGGTCTTGCCAGCTATGTAATTTTTCATCGGTTGGAGTCGGTTCTCTCGATGCAGGTTCTGCAGGTAGTCTGGGTTTGTCGGAATTGATATCGAAGCATTCTTGATTACGCTCCAGGACATATTCCATATGCGATTTGAGAATATGCAGAGGAGCGTTGGCCTTGCCGAACAATTTCTTGCCTTTTCGCATCCAATCCTCGTGTCGCTTTTGCTCCTTCTCGAGATCAAGGGTACCATTTGGCTTACTATTCAGCTCGGTGAGATGCTCCATGGTTTCGCGGACTTCGCAGTACTTTGGCCGTTTGGTAACGTCTTCATTTCTGCTTCGCTCATAGAGCGAGACGATTTGCCGGTGAGCTTCTCTCTGCTTGTTCAAAATCTGGTCGACCTGAGCCAGTGTTTCCTTGGAAACAGGAAGTGTTGCAACCTGAGCTTGTTGTGACAAAGCTTCCAGTTGTGGATAATGAACCAGCTCAGCATTGATCAACTCCTTTGCCTTAGCTTCCCAGGCCAAACCAGCATTTCGCTGCTCCTTGTAGTGGTTAAGGTAGTCATTGAACTCTGGGATTTCGAGTTTGATTCCTTCCTGAATCAGATCTTGGACCTCCTTGAGGGTGAGGAATTGTCCACGATTATCACGGGCTCGATCGTTCCACTTCATATGGTTAACAATCTTGTCGAGTTTGTCAATTTCGGGAATGTCCACATTGAAACCCCGTCCAAGCTCTAGAAGATCCTCAAACTCTTGCGTTTGACGAAGTACGACGTTCGAAAGTGCGACACGTGCCTCTCGCTGGAAACTGTCGATGGCATCTGCTCGTTCCCGCAATTGTGTGATCTCAGGACATTCAAATCCAATTCTGTCGGCCTCCTTCAACAGTTTCTTGATGTTTTCGACTTTCCGCAGTTCTCGATCGCGTTGTTCCATTTCCGCTGCCTTGCTTCCTTTCCGCCAGGCTTTTTCGTTTTTTCGGCGATTCTGTTGTTTGCGAACGATGTAATTAGTCGCTTCGTCCACCCATTCATTACATCGCTCAACAAACGCTTTTAACATAGGCAGTGATTTCAAGGTGTAGGGAATGCGCTCGCCTTCATTTAATATTGATCGCAGTGTCTTCAGTGGTGGAGTTGGGTCTTCTTCAAGAATCTTGTCGACCTTTTCCTGCCATTGTTCGGGTAAATAAGCTTTTTCGGCCACCTTTTGATAGATGCCCTCGATCTCTTCTCTGGTACGTCGATAGTGCAATGTGTGAGAATTGCCAGCATACCGCTGTTCTATAGGAATAGAGCAGCATTCGAGACTACCGGCATGTAGCAAGCACATAACTTTGCCACTCGTATTGCACTTGAACCTAGAAAGGTAAGCGTACGATTTGCAATACGTGCATTGGTACTCTTCTTCAGGCACATCTTCCTCATCGACGACAAAGCCGATTTGACAATGCGGACCGTCATCTTCTAATTTATCGGTAACCACGCAGGGCTCCTGATGTTCCTTGTGTTTGTCCAGGAACGATTTTCGTAGCCCTGTTTCACGGTCTCGGAGGCGCTCAAGGGCCGGCGCGAGCCATTTAGCTGTCTGAATGGTAACACCACCATTGTTTCCTTCCGCGGCCGTCCATAGAAGTTCGTCATGAGAAAAGCACGGTTGTCGTCGGAATTGTTGCAGTCGCTCAACCCCCAAATCACCAAAAGGTTCCCAGTCGGTTGGTGCAAAATTCACTGCTTCGTTGAAATTGAAGCCGTGGTTGAAACCAGCATGGTATGCTTGTGGGAAAGTCACAACGAACTGGCCGGCTCTCTGGTCCAGAGCGTAGACTCTAACATTGGCCTTCTTCAATTGTTCTGGGGTCAGTAGTGTGACCAATTGGAAGAGAAGATCCGGCTGCGTCTCGAATAGTTCAGGTACAGCCTCTCGCATGGCATTCTCGAAGGCCTCAGCGTCCTCCCCTGGAATACCATACCAGGTTTTTGTCGATCCGAAATGTTGATAATTGGCAGAATATGCATAGTGATCCTCGTTGTGCCAACAAAATGTCGAAAATATCATGCCCACGTAAAGCCAAGGAACTGTCATGCCAGAAATATCGGACTTGATGTGACGAAAGAGGGATTCCGGATGGTATGGCATGATATTCAAATTCCACGGGTCTGTAGAATAAGGGTCTTGAGGATTCTTCTCAATTGTCGGAAACCCGCTACCATGCGTGGTTGAGTGGATGTCGGCTCCATATTCGACCTCAACCGTTTCTTCCAAGCTTGCCACAAGCCGCCAGAACTCTCGCTCAATATCGTCTTCGGTAACCGGACGGGGGCAATTGAGGACTGGGTCGAAGGGCATTTTATTCTGGAAGTAGCCCTCTTTGAAGTCTGCTGCCTTTTCCTGAAACTGCTTGAGGGAATAGATGCCGCCTTCTTCGAATCCAAATTGGCCATCGCCGACCAGACAACGCGGGCAGTGCCAATCATGATCGGGTTTCTGTGTTACTTGAGGATCTAAGCAATACATGTGATAGCCATGATCGCATGAATCGCAGAGTAATAAATTACTCAGATCCTCGTTCTTCCCACAGTGCTCACACTTCTGAAGAATATCTAAGTATGAATTTTCAATTAAATCAGTATCATCAGATTTGCTTACCTCACCCGGAGCGTATGAACGATGCTCCCCTGGAATCCTTGGAGGCGTTGGTCGGAACAAGGTCATGTGCGAACCAGCCACGGTCGGTACCGCATCTGCAGGGCGTTGTTAGCCGGGTCGTTCCACACCAATCACGAGACAACTATCAATAAAATGGCAAATGCGTTCGAAATCTCAGGCGGCGAGAAAAATACAAATAGCTATCCACCACTGCAGATAAAATGAAATAATAACATACCCTTCTTGAGCCGTTTACTACGCCTACCACCGTTTTCGCTGTCATCAAGTGGCTGACTGTCCTTTCGTGATCGGGAATCCAGGCTGTCGTGACTTAACTGCCGCTTGAGAAGTGAACTCGGAGGAAACGTGCCATTTACGACAGGAGCGGAACTCAGTGCAGATGGTCGGTATTCAGGAGTATTTTTTGATGAGCCTATAGGACTGTCGAATGGAGCCCGCCGTGGTGGTGTGAAACTTCTCTCTTCTCGGTCCCGTCTATTCACATTGACGGGTGTAAATGTAGCAGGAGCCGCATTGACAGGAGTGAAGCCGCCAGAGTTGACGGCAGTAAACCCCGAAGTGACCGGCTGTGGCGGGGGAGTTTGAGCAGCGGAGGGCGGATCAAGCATAGGAATATTTTTCATGCTCCTCTCGAACTCGTCCTTCATCGAAGCATTCAAGGCGTCTGAGGCTCTAAGGGCGGGGGATTCTCCCCGTAAACTGGAAGGCGTATTTTGATATGACTTTTTCAATGGAGAGTTCGCCGGTGAGGGTGTGAGTGGACCTCCGTATTCGAATTCCAGTTGTTGGTGTACACCAGGCTTTGCCAGCCGTAGATATTCCTCATAAGGAAACAACCATCTTTGATATGAGTTCTTGAGCGACGTTGATAAAGACGACATGATCTTCCCACTATATCCTAGATCTCGTCCAATTTCGGCCCATTTCTTGAGCTTACACACCTTCTCAAAGCCCCCTCTGGTCTCAACGGCCTTTTTAAGTTTATACAAGTCGAGGGGCCGTTTATCAACGCTCGGGAAGCGATTGAGATTAGTGCCATGTTGCTTATGGAATTTTGCCAGTTGATCGAGATACGTGAGGTTCGCGCGAGTGCCTAGTATCGCGAGTCAGCATGAAAAGTGGAAGGGGCCACTCCGGACATAATCGGGTGACAGGCGAAACTTACTGCCTTCCACTGAATTCAATTCCTGTTTTCTTGTGCGAAAATGGAATCGCTGTGAGTAGTCAGTAATGCGATCTTAAATGGCCATGACATTCAAAAGTAAAAGCGTTGTTGCGGCTGATCGGGCTATGCGTGGTGACTTCGGGTACATACTTCTGTGTCTATTGCGAACTCTGGCTTCCACGATTCTGGCGGAATAATCTTGCATATGCCAAATTTTGAAGCCTCTGGAGCTATTTTCTTCATGTACTCGAACGGATCCTTAAACTCCTCCTCGGTCGGTTTGTATGTGGGCGCCTCCTCCAAGCCGTGAGGCCGTATCCTCTTTGTCGTCTCCCGGCTTGCCGTTGGCTGTCCCCTCCTCTCCACACTAGTCAAATCCAACGGGAGAGAATGCATTGCGCTCAGAGGCAGCGGTGCAGCAGCAGGATTGTTCGCATTTCCATTGACCGTGGCTTTTCCTCGAGTCGGTGTCGCATTTCTGGCGGTGCCACTGGCGGGCGAGGCTCGCATGCTGGAGCTCGAAGCCGCGGCAGAGGCCAAAGGTACCTGCACCATGGCTGCGATGGTAGTGCAGCTATTGATGAAAGTGTCGGAACGATGGAATTATTTGGAGGTCCAGTTATCGCTCGGGAAGTATCGACATCGAATGTTGGGTGTTCGTGGGCTGGATATCAGCCTGGTGGAAGGAGATATGTGCTGGTTGGCCCCCCCTCGCTCTTCTTCACACCCTTTCAAGACAAATGCATGCAGCGGCAGAAAGTCTCTCACTACAGCATATCATTTCATGCGAATACCAATCGACCGATTTATCGGGGAAATGTGCCTGAGGAAAAGATGGCGTCTCGGTGTCGTGGTTTGTGGTGTCGTGGGCTGTGGTGGAGGCAGCCGTGTGTAGTGATGCGGAGAGGTGAGTGTCGGGGAGGGTTTCGATATTGGACAAAGTCAGAGGTGGGCTTTGCCTTGCTGTGGGAGGAAACGGGCGTCACTCCACTACTTTTACTAGTGACTGCGGGACGGAGAACATTCTATTTCAGCAGTGACATCCCTGTATTTCCCCAGACGCAGCCCCTTTCTGCACAAAGTTGGTGCACGACCGTGCCAATGCCTCTTCTACATTGCATCGTGTACCTCTGTGCATACCACAATATGCCATCTTTTGTTGCCATGAGGTGGGCGGCACAAGTGCATTTCCATCGTTTTTGCCCATTCTCGCCATTCTCTCGGCTGCATTTGATAGTGACAAGGGGTGGTTCGCACTAGATGAGCTAGCGAGGTGGGCCGCAGCCAATCAGAGGGAGATGTAGTTGGATTTCGTTGCGCTAAGCCCAAAGCAACGCATTAACGCAAGGTTTGATTCGGGAAATCCGAAGGAAAGAACGACCGACCGACCCCATCTGCCCACCACGCTCATCGACTCCCGCGTGGTTCCAAGGTTCACCAGCATCGCAATCAGATGATGCACGACGGGAGGAGAGCAGGCTGGGAATTGGAGAAAAGTCATATATCTCACTCATCCCCTCCGAAGACGCACATTTACATTATGAGTTATCATTGTCACCTGTCAAAGAGGCTCTCGTGAGATGCTGGACGGTTCGCGGCCATTATTCCAACACCACGGTAAGCAAGATCGTACCTCAGGCCCCCGAGAGATCTCCGTATCGCCTGGCAAGCCGCACTTGCCCGTTCTGGAATTCAGCTGTGCATCGAGAGCCATGCGACACTCGAGATAGTATTGGAATGTTGGGAGAAAAGCCAATTGACCTCCCTTCCACGTCTTCACTTGCAGTAGTAATGCTTCCCGAAATAATGGAGAAACCGACATGAGATCAGACGAAATATTACTATCCCGGGGAATATTATATGCATGGCGTATTATGCTTACCTACGAGTATTCAAGTTCTTTGTCACGGCCATCTCCCGCTGTACTTCCTGGTGTTTATTTTCGCTTGTGAGAATGGGAAAATAGTGAGAAAAATGAAGTGCGATCAATCGGATCAATCGTGATCAAGTGTTGATCAAATGCCGGCACTGAATTGCCTCGAAATCGATCAACTGCTGGTGCATGTGTTTATGATAGCTTGATTTCAAAGTGCCGCTTTGGGGCGGCTGCAAGTGCGAGATCGATGGCTAAACGAAATCTTAAAATAACGTGACTGGGGTCGCCGCTGGAAGCCTCAAGGAAGCTTCTGTGGATGTGGAAACCAACGTCACCCAAACATCAACGACATCGCACATCTTTTTGCACCCACAATGCCTATGGATCGCCCCATACCAGCTTTTTACTGTTGCTACCTTTTAAGATCAACCGTCGCGAGATCCAGCGTTTATGTTGGTTCAACGCCACATCCAGGTGAGAGTTTGCCGCGCGACCCTTTGTTTTGTTTACTGGTATGCATACGCTGATGCATTTTAGTACGACGACTTCGACAACACAATGGACTAGCGAAAGGGGGTGCTGTGAGAACAGCAAGAGCCAAGTGCAGGCCATGGGAGATGGCTTGCATTGTAACAGGCTTTCCAAGCCATATTGCGGCTCTGCAGTTCGAGTAAGTCAGCGTCAATCACGCGCATCTTATCACATGACACCGCTCATGCAGTGCAGTGCATGCGGTTTGATCTCGATGTACCAGTGGCTGGCTTCGTTTTCATTTTCATACAGCTGCGGTTACAATTCTTCACAGTTCAAGATTCTCCAAATACTCTTCCAATATTCCTTCATGTTACACATTCCGCCACGTCAATTCTCTAACTCATTCTTGTCTAGGTGGGCCTGGCAAAATCCTCACGTCACGCAACATATTGCTCCAGAAGAACGAATATCTATTTCAACACAGAAAAAACGCTCTGGCCAGCCAAAGAGACCACGACATACTGTCAACTCCCTCCTCTCAAACCTCCATCTCCTACTTCGCTCGCCCTCTTTCACCCGTTGGCCACTAGAAATTCGCTTTTTCTCAGAAACAGTCCACGAAGCATGGATGAAATGGTCAAAATCTGTTCCCGAATCTATCAGGTACTCTATCAAGGTCGTTGAAGATTTCAAAGTCGGTGAGGAGAAAGCTTCCGGAAAAACTACCAAGAAAGCTTCCAAGGCCGAAGAAGTTGAGCCTGGTAGTGAAATGATTTACCGCCGAATGGAGAACCTACCGATCACCTACGACAACCACAAAACACACGTAGAAAAAGCAAAAGACGTCGTGGAATTTGAACAGGAAGGTAACTGCACTATCTGTCATGACGAATTGAAGCACGATACAGGCCTCTACATCATCTGCCCTTCTCCCGAATGCCAGTCCGTCACACATGTCACCTGCTTAAGCAAGCACTTTTTAAAGAACGACCAGCAAGACGAGCTGATACCCTTCAAAGGGCACTGCCCAGGTTGTAATACAGAGTTGATATGGGTCGACCTCGTAAAAGAGTTGAGCTTGCGAATGAGAGGACAGAAGGAAGTGCAAAAGCTCTTGAAGGTCAAGAGGACTAGGAAAGGCAAAGCGGCTACAGCTTCGCAAGTTGTTATACCATCTTCTGATGCAGAAGATGATTCGGAAGACGATGGTGAACTGGATGACGAGTTGGATAGGATCGGAGACTTGGCTCCAACGAGTGTGGGGATGTCCGCGGGCGATACTTGGAATGTTATAGACGACGATGATGGGTCCGATACAGATTCCATTGCCAGCGCTTCATCCCAACCGACGAAGATATCTTTGGCGCCAGCAAGCAAATTCAAGATGCTCAAGAGAATTATTGAGGATAGCGACTTGAGCGAGGTCGAAATTCTGGATTAGGGAGAGGCAAGCAGGAATAGCTTTTTCTGGGTAAAACGGATGGGTTCAATTCGGAAAAATACCCCTGGACGATTTTGAATATACCATATTTCAACAACGCCTATTCCAAGACCAAGAATTCTACTTTCGGGTACCTGCAGCTCATGCATAGGTAATTCTTGGATCGACTCAGTGGCTCGTGCTTGTTCCGCGTCTTACAGCCGCACAGAGGCATCTTATTATTGTACTCTCTCTTCACCTTCGATATATACAACTTTCGAGTCTCTCCAATCTCTCACAGTTCTCCCCTCTCTTCCACCCCCAATTCCCTCTTCCTTCACATCCAGGATCCCAAATGCCGTTCTTACCAGCCGCGAGATAAAAGGGCCGGCATTGCACCATAAGGTACAGTACAATTGGTGCTCTTTGACGTGACGGTGCGAGAGCTGGTTCTACCCCGCATTTTGGTGGGTACAAAAGCTGGGGAGATCTTCGGTTTACAAGGTTGCTATGTCGTGACGTCGAGATGGGATTATTGATATGTGCCTCTTGTTATAGTTACCCAGAAAGGCTGTTCATATCATCGACCAATTGACAGTTGACAGCACCGTCGAAAACGAAGTACGAAGAGGAAATACGCCGTCTACCCGAGCCGGATTCGCTCACCTAAATCGTGAAGTTCCTACGGTGCGAAAGAAAACCGAGGTATATCAGCGGTATCGAACAGAAACCCGATGTTCAAGCTTCGCTTCCATGTGGGCGTTATTATCATCACAGTCCAAAGATGCAATTGGAAGCGGAAATTTGAATGCGTTTGGCCAGAATGCTGCCCTGGAAGTCGCCTTTCCATGTGAATATAATAACGACATTTGATAGGGACGACTAAACGAGATACGAGCTCTCGACGAAGCCGATTCGCTCGCCTCGGATATATCCGAGAGGAACCGGGGGCAGGAACTTCTTGTTTATATCTACAAGGGACGGATATCTGGCACTGCCATCACGTTCGCCAAGTACTTTCACCATACTCATGAGAGGCTCATAGCTCGTCATTTTGCAGACCGATGAATACCCAATTGGTTATTTGGTGCCAAGTGAGTAGGAGAACGGATCTGATAATTTCGTTCGCAGGGTTTTCGGGTGGACAAGGTGATAGGAAAAGTGGATTTGGGGAAAGATGGGGAAAGTTATCCCCGAAAATTTGGATGGCGGTACGCGGGGTACTCCAACAGATTGGTTTACCTTGTCGCGCTTTCCCCATATTCCCCATAATCTCCAGCAGACGTTGTACCAGCACCTGATCAGGTACAGTAGTTCGCCCCCCAGACCTCCTTGTCCCCCGTTCGCGTGCCTTGTGGTTAAAAGGACGTTCGGTGCTTAAGCGCAATAGCGTTGCGTTTGTAGGTGGGGAAAGTGGGAAACTGGGAGGAAGAATTCACGGCGGAGGTGGGTGCTGGTGGGTGCTGGTGGGTGCAGGTGAAAGTCTGAGTCGAGACCTGGTCCAGGTCAAAGAGAGAGGAGAGAACGGTGTGGCAAAATGGACATATATAGGAACGTCACCGCGGCGGGGTTGGAGTTCTTGTGTGCTCAACTTGAATCTCCCAACGTAGCAGTCATGGTTCCAATGTTCTCCCAACTTGCGCTCGCTTTTGCGGGTGTATGTCTTGCTTCTCCTGCAGTCATTCCATCGAGACAAGATGCTACTACACCAACTGTTGCGGTCAGGAACGGGACGTATTCTGGTGTCTATAACCCAACATACAACCAGGATCTCTTCCTAGGAATCCCGTATGCGCAAGTAAGTTAACATTTGCAAACTCAATCTCAACTCAATCGAACCAATCGCTAAAGTTCTCTTAGCCACCTGTGGATGATCTGCGCTTCCGCGTTCCTAAAAGTTTAAATGAAAGCTGGGCAGACGTACACACTGCAGATGCGTACACGCCCTTCTGTGTCGGCTATGGCGGTGACGACACTGGCCACATTCTCTCTGAAGATTGCCTCTATCTCAGTGTCGTGAGGCCTAGCGGCATCGACGAGACTGTTGAACTCCCTGTCGCGGTATGGATCCACGGTGGTGGACTGTACATGGGAGGTTCGAATGATCCACGCTACAATTTAAGCTTAATTGTACAGAACAGCGTGGACATGGGCGTTCCCATGGTTGCGGTGAGCATCCAGTATCGGCTTTCGGCTTGGGGCTTTCTAGGTGGGAAGGAGGCTCTGGAGGGTGGTGCGACGAATCTTGGATTAAGGGATCAGAGATTGGCGCTTCATTGGATTCAGGACAATATTGGGGCATTTGGGGGGAACACGAGCCAGGTTACTATTTGGGGTGAGAGTGCTGGTGCTCAGAGTGTTGGGTTCCAACTCCTTGCTTATGATGGTAAGACTCCTATTCTCTCTCCAACTCAAGCCTCACTTATACCTCCTCCGTTCTAACAACATCTCACAGGCCGCGACGATGGACTCTTCCACGGCGCAATTGCTCAATCCGGGGGTCCAGCAATCCAATTCTTCGTAAGCACTTTCCCCGATGGCTTTAACAGCACCCGCTACCAAACCATCTACGACGCCCTCGTCGCCATCACCCCCTGCGCCAACACCACCGAGACCCTCTCATGTCTGCGCGCCCTTCCCTTCGAAACCCTCAACGCAGCCGTCAACATCACCGGCCTCGCAAACCCCGGCCCCTACAACCCCATGATTGACGGCGACTTCTTCGCTAAACTCCCCAGCGAACAACTCACCAATGGGGAATTCGTCAAGGTGCCTCTCCTCATCGGGACCAACACGGATGAGGGATCAGCGTTTGCTCCGTCAGTGCAAGTTAACACCGACGATGAGTTTTTGAACGTGTTAACCAACAGAACGGGCATCACATCTTCAGCCGCTGCTGAAATCGCTCAACTCTACCCCAATATCCCCTCAGAGGGCATCCCCTCCTTCGAAACTTGGCCCTACGAACCAAACTCCACGCTCGCCATTGCCCTCGGAAGCCAAATCCGACGCATGCAAGCCTACTTTGGCGATCTCACCGTCAACGCCGCACGCAGAGCAAGTAACTATTACTGGAGCCAGTACGGCGTGCCCTCCTACTCCTACCGATTTGACGTCACGGTCAACGGCATTCCTAAGTACATCGGAGCCACCCATTTCCAGGAAGTGGCGTTTGTGTTTAACAATACTGGGGGCGTCGGGTACGCTGTCGATCCGTTTGGTGGGCTGTTAAGTGAAGACTCGACGAGGTTCCAGGATTTGGCGGTTAGGATGAGTAGGAGTTGGGTGGGGTTCATCACGAAGGGGGATCCGAATTTCAATCTTGGTGACGAGGTCATCGCGAGTGGGCAGGGGGTTGAATGGCCTGTTTATGAGAAGGGGGAGACGGAGGGAAGGAATATTGTGTTCTCAGTCAATGGGACGGGGAGTTTTGTCGAGGTGGATAGTTATAGGGGGGAGGCTATGACGTGGTTACGAGAGAATGCTGCTGCGGTTTATGGGAAGTGAGAGCGTGTAATTGGGGGTTTAATGTGTTGTAAGTGCCCGGTTGGCTAGTAGGTACATATTTTGGAAATTTTATAGGGGGGGATTAAGGGGATATGTAAGCGCTGTAAATATACTTTATTGTTGAGTCTTGGTGGGCCTCTTTCATTTTAACCCTAATTCTCTCTCATAACCTAACACAAATGACCTTAAATCGGGCGAGAAGGGAGGGTCTTATATTGCAATTGATACGGTATCGCAAATGCCATGAGGGCTCTCTCGCACAGACATATCTGCCATAGAAAAATATTCTCGAAAATGCCAATTCATCAAAGTCATCACTTCAAAGTTTAGGACTCTCAAAGACCCCACCATCACCCTCCCGGGCCTCCCCTCCCCTCACCCAACACACTGTCTCTCCGCCTACCTCCCTTATAACCTCTCATTCAAAATCTTCCAGTCCCCGTCCCAGAAATATCGTCCCCTCAAGCGGCGTCTCATAATACCTCTCACACTCCACAAACCCCAACTTCTCATACAATCTTCGCGCCCCCTCCATCATGGGTAGGGTGTCGAGGCGCACCTGCTCATATCCCATCTCCTTCGCACTTCTCAGCGCAGCGTTGACTAAAGCAAGACCGATACCGAGACCCCGGGTGAAGGGGACGGTGTAGAGACGTTTGAGTTCACAGGTCTTCGGGAGGTGAAGAGGACGGAGTGCGATGCAACCTAGCGCCTGGGTGAAGTTGAGGAGGTTCGGAATCGCGAGGAGAAGTACGCCGTTTGGGGGACCGTATGCCCCTGGCAATCCCGCGAGCTCAGCATCGAAAGATTGGAATGTGAGATCGATGTCCAGCCATTCGACGTACGCTTTGAAGAGGGTGCGGATTTGTGTTGTCTCCGTGGGGGTGGTTGCTTTTTTGATGACGAAGAGAGCGGTATCGTTGTTGGCGGTGAGGGAGGATGGAGCTAGTTTTGGGGTTGCAGTTTGGGGTGGCATTTTGAGATGAGATGAGATGTGGCTTGGGCGCGCGTTGATGGGCAGGAGATTGGCTGGTATATAAAGTGCGGAAAGAGCCTGGTGTTTGTGCCACCAAGTGTTAATTTGAGCAGCGATAATTCGCTTCTGAAGATATCGAGGTTTAAGTTGCGTGGGATATGGATGGGATATGGAGTCGCAGTCTCATAAAAGTGTTTGTCAGGAGCCCTTTTGAAGTTGGGCTGACTTGAGTCACTGTCTCGTATTACGTATGATGACTCATCTCATTCATGTACACCTACATATACCTCAACTCCAAAGATTTACCCTCCTTCCCGTTCAAGAAGCCCTGCTTGCGCTAGCATCTTCACCAAAGTATCTATCATATCCATAACTAGCCAAGCATATACATTAGACTATCCTCACCATTCCTCTTCCGTAATATCCCACGGAAGGTCCTCGTCGTGGATATCAACACACACCAGCTGATCGCCGTAGAAAGGGTATTGCTCCCAGGGATCGATTTGACCCGGCACCTGCTCCGGATAAAACGCAAGGTCAGACTTCAATGTAGCTTCCAAGGCATCAAGCAAGTCGTCCAAATCCTCTTCCACGTCTTGGTAGGATATTCCCCTGCGGCCGGGGTTTACATAATCGCCATCTTTTGCAAGCCATACCTCTGGCTCCCTCTCTGTGATCGATTCGTATATCCGGCGAAAGTAGCCTGCAGTTTGTACTCTCTGGCTATGATTTTTTTTTTCCAAAATTAGCCGAAGCAATTCAAAGGTGCTAGCAGTTCTCCAAGAGAAAATTGGGAGGCCTTGTTTGGATTTACCGCACAAGTTTGCCAGATTACCGTATTAATTGGAATACAAGACCCCCCCTTTTCTCAAGTTTGGGGGTTTGATTCTCTGCGAGGTTTTGGCACAATAGAGGTCAAAATGAAAGAGGCCTTGAAAACGGGAGAGTCTCTCCCTTTCGGCCTCAATTCTCTGTAATAAGCTGAAACAATTGATTCTATAACGGGCCAGAAGAGGGGGCTCTTGTATTCCAATTAATGCGGCATGTGGGAAGTGGAATAATAAAAGTAGACTTACGACTCGTATTCTCCATCAAGCCTATTGCGCCTGTCGCGCCTAAAAGATTGAGAGTCGGGCCTCTCCCTTCTTTGGTCGCTCCCATAAGGGCGGAAGGATTCCTTCACCCGGGCATAATTAACTGCCTCTTTTAAAATTTCCGCTTGTTGATCAACCATCTCCTGTCGTCTGCCCGCTTGATCCAAGGAAGAAAAATCTAAGATCGCTTGGTGACAACGAGCAACTTGGGCTTGGAGTTCAATATAGCAAGCGTTAGTAAAGTGATAGAGATCCGGGTCTAGGTCTAGGAGGACCCCTTCGCCTTCTGGTTCCCATGCAATAATCTCATAATTCATGTTCCTGTGCTTTTTCTTGAATGTCGGCTTGTGATATGGTGTGAGGTTCATGAGAAGACATGTGCGAAACAAATCTGCGTGGCGGAGCTTTGCTGCCCCGACAAGCATTTCCTGACTAGTAAAGAGGTGATGTCTTCGTTCGTGGATAAGCGACGTGATAAAGCGGCCGACAGACGAGGATAGGACTTTGAGCATGCCATAGTAGTCGGCTAGCTCGACGGCAAGCAGTACCGTAAGTCCTGTTCGGGCATTTGGCTCCTGTCGTTAAATGTATAATGTCTGTACGAACCCATCCGCACGGTAGTTGCTTGGTAGTCATTGCGCATGGGCTTCCCGCGCCAGCTCAGACTATAAAAAGATAGGGGGATATCGTAAGCTGTGTGTATAAGAGCTAGGAATGCAAAGCTTTCTCTCCACGGAATCTTCGGATTCCTCTTTTGCTGTACAAAGATGGTTCGTTGATCTATACTATCGTCGCTACGATACGCATTCTGTAGCCACCCAAATCAGCTCGGTAGTTAAATTTTCAAGGGGTTATCAAAGATAAAGATTTAAATAGGAAGAAAACCAGGTTGACGGGAAAGTGAAACTCACATCTCCGGCCTTGGACTGCTCCGTCAACGTCCAACCCATTCTATCTTCATCAATCAAGGTAACCCACGTATACTTGAAGTTTTTCTGCTCTGCTGCCACATCAGAACCCGGTTTTAAGGACATTTTCTCAAGCTCAAGACTCGTCGTTTCAACTTTGTCGGCCGAGTCAAGAAAGGCACGAAAAAAGGAAGAGTGCTTCTTGAGCACCGAGTGGCAATGTATTTCGCAGTCAAAAACACAGAGACGGACATCAGGTGGTGATATACTTGGGGCCGGGGCTGCGAAAACAGTCGTTTCTGTGTAGCGGAACCTGCTTGCGTCGGGATATTCGTATTCATCGTAAGACATTTTTCCAAGAGTCTTGGGTTTAGTGTTTTTTGCAATCTTGGATTGGTGTGAGAAAAAAATGGTTTCAACCTGCGTGAGCTTTTGTTATGTGCGTGACTGTAGAGTTATCTGAATAACGATGCTTAAAGAGGTGTGAGTTTTGTGTAATTTGGCAGAAATTTATTCAAACGAGATTGGATGAAGGAATCAAATGTGGGGACTGCCATGTTTCCTTTGTTGTATCTCATTCTTGAATTTTTTCATCAAGGAATAAAAGGATTAAGCCGCAAGCAAATAATTGATACGTAAAAAGCCTTCCCAAGGAACGAAGAAAACTTCCGGGGGGAGAGATCGTAAAGTTGCCCCTTTCTGGCCCCCGAAGACCCTCGCTTATAAGTCAGTAAATCACAATCACAAAACACGGGTCACATGGGTGACTTACATAAATCTTAAATTTCGAGGTTCGTCTAAAATTTCTGAGGTTATGAATTCTTTGTTCTTCCGCTAGATGAAGAGGGAGGGGGGTTCGAAGATCCAGGAAATGCAAGATTTTTTCCTTCTTACATTTCATAGCTTTGAATTGACCAATTACCTTCAAGTTTTCTCCTGCTAACTTGAGGGGAAAGAAGCATTGGGGGAACCGGAGTGAAGAGGTGGAGGAGTTGAAAAGGTCCTTTGACTCACCGGGAGCCAGGACCCTTCTGCTTAGTAATCTTACATATAGATATTCTACACAAACTCTCCCCGCCTACTTAAAAGACAAATCATAGCCATTTCCCCTCTCGAATCCTCTCTTCCAAGCCGGCCGTTGCCAAACCCTTGTCCGGTATTTCGCCAACTGCGGGTAGTCCTTCTCGAGGTCTACCCATCCGAACATAGCAATCATGTCCAAATGAAAAATAACCATAAAGTCAGCCTTCCCTACTTCTTTCCCATTAAACCAGTCTTGGTCGCCCAATTCGGTTTGCAGATATGTCAAATCCTTGCGAAACTCTCCCGCTGTGAATGCCTTTTGAACTTGCGATCGGATTGCTCGGGTGAGGTAGGAGATGGGCCATGGAGTCATTCTTGCGACCGTGTGAAACCTAGAGCATTGGGGAATTAGTATTTGCTGTGTTTTGAAGGAGGTTTGAAAATGGTATTGGAGAAGCCCAGTTACCACCTACATCATTTCCACAATATTGACAATCCCAAGAGAAGAGGATGCAAAACTCGAAAGCTCCTCGGAATGTATAGGATCCGGAGGCGCATATTTCCCCTCCTTGTCATATTCGGACAAGAGATAAGAGGTTATGACAGAAGATTCGATGAGGACGCGGCCATCTTTGGTTACGAGAGTTGGAGATTTGCCTAGTGGACTAGATGTGGTAAAGATGGTCAGCGGTCTCAAAGCAGATGCAAGTAAGCAAGTCCACACCCATAATTGCGCGATCGGCATCAGCACTAATACTGTGCCTCTGCCAACCCCGCGGCCGCCGCAAGAGTAGAGCTTACTGAATCTTTTCCATCTCCGGTGGCGCACGTTGTTTTACGCGTTTGTATAGGACGACGTTGTATTCAATGCCCATCTCTTCCAGCTGCCAGAGAATACGCTGTGATTGGGAGTTCTATGTGCCGTCAGTTTGCCAACTCCAAAAGCCCCTTGCAGATTATTGACTACAAACATTGAGGTGATGCAAGGTCGGAATGCCCGGCTTGAGCGTCTCGTCTGGCTTGCTATCTGAGGGAGTAGCGTTAGACATTGCAACTGAGATTGTTGATTCTTAATCTTGGTGTTGAAGCTGTGGGCAGAATGTCGAAAGCCGTTTGGGTGGTGCTTTTGTAACAGATCTTTATCTTCACAGTCCAGCACGATATGAACTGGTCATCGCCGATGCCTTTTCCGAACAGATAGAGCTTCGAATTGAAGTATCTTGCATATCTTTGATATTCGACTTGGCGTGTGGGGTAAAGGCGCAGACGTTGAGCGTTGGCGTTCAGAAGCTCAGACCATCAGACCAACCTCGGCAAACCTTCATTTCTCTCCTCTGCCCCTCCAGAATCCAGATCTTTCCCACCACCAACATTTTCTCACCTTTCCCATACTCCTCATTTGTAAAGGTGAATCGGTCATCGGCTTTCCCAAATCCAAGCTCCAGGACATCACCAACAATGTACGAGATGCCATGATTGGTCAGGCCAGGTTGACCCTGCTTGCAGACGAGGTGCAGAGTGCAGACCAATGCACCGTAGTTCTATTTATCCTTGCCCCATAAAAACTGCCAAAAGCACAGCGCCATTCCTCATTTGGATGGTGGTGAGAACCCCACACTCGGATCACCAACTTTACGCACAAAATCGACAAGTCATAAGGGGAATAACCACGTGCCTTGTGCCCGCGACTGGCCGCCTGCTTTGACGGGAGACCTGGGTTTCCATATAAATATCACGGGTAAGCATGTACTTTGCTGACTGCACATCCTCTGTATTTTTTTGACTGTTTTGTCCCAGTGAATTCTTGCCAAGCTATCTAGACTTGATATTTCTTGCAAGCGCTTTCGTTTACTTCTCTTCACGGATAAGCGATCCTTCCATCACATCTATCTGATATCACGATTTTCTTGTACATCCTCAAAACATTTGTACCTCCTTCATAGATAACAATGGCAACCTCCAAACCCATCGTTCTCCATATCGGCGATCCAGTCCAGTGGAACCACGACATCTACGCGCAATTCTCCAAAGACTTTGAAGTTGTCCGACCTTCGACCGAGGAGCGACAGCGTCCAGAGTTTCTCAAAGCGCTGAAAGAGAAGAGATGGGGTGATTTCAGTGCTGTTTTCCGGCCGTTTTGGAATACTGGTGGAGAAATGGGGAGATGGGATCAAGAGTTGATTCCACTGCTCCCTAAGAATTGTAAGGTGATAGCGATGGCGGGAGCTGGCTTTGATTGGGCCGATGTTGATATTTTGGCAGAGAGAGGTATGCCCGACGTTTTTTTTCGTTGGGAGCATTTGGAAAATTGATTTTTTAATTCTTGATTTTCCAAGGTTTTCATGGCGTATCCTTCCTTTACGTAAAATGTGGCGAAAGTTCGCTGCGTTTACCCTTTTCGTAATACTTGCGAGATTTAGCTACATTTCTTGTCTCTATAGAGAAATTTGAAAGAGCGAATATGAGTTAGACTTACTCAGGTGGTTCAGACCCTCTATAAAAGTCCGTTTCAATTTTACAGTCCACGACGAGAGTATCGATCACACCGTCTGTAAATTTGAAAACTGACAATTATTTATGAACAGGAATTATATACTGCAACAGGTAGGTATCATTACCCGTCTCCACCCCAAACCTCCAAATAACCTTTCCCAGCGCCGCAGCATCCTCCGAAGCCGTCGCCGACTTTGCCATATTTCTCATTCTCGCTACATTCCGAAACCTAAACTGGCAAGCCAAACCCTCCCCCATATCTTCACTACTAACACACGCCAGGTGCACAACCGCATCTTCAACCCCCTCAGCCTTCCAAGAATGCCACACCAAAGCAGCAACTGTCTCCCACAATCCCCGCGGGCATACCCTCGGTATCATCGGGTTGGGAAACATCGGTGCCACACTAGCAATGAAGGCCTTTCACGCCTTCCGCATGAAGATTCTTTATCACGATGTAGTTCGAAAATCGCCCGTTCAAGAGCAAGAAGTCGACGCCGAATTCGTCGGGACCTTGGATGAGCTGCTGGGAAGGAGTGATTGCATTGTGCTTGCTACCCCGGCAAGTCCGGATGGGAAGAAAGTTATTACCAAGGAGAGGGTGGAGAAGATGAAGGTTGGAAGTCGTTTCGTGAACATAGCCCGGGGTTCTCTCGTCTCTACGGCCGCCATAGCGGACGCCCTTGACAGTGGCCGCCTCATCGGCGTCGGTCTCGACGTACACGAGGACGAACCGAATGTTGATCCGAGATTGAAGAATCGGAAGAATGTAACGCTTACAGCGCATAATGCAGGCGGAACACTAGAAACGTAAGAACCCACCCCCCCGTCTCAGTAAAGAATCTTTGAATGTAAGGGGAAGAGGAAAGCTTGCTAACGGGGAATACAGACATATGGGATTTGAGAGTCTTTCGATGCAAAATATCTCCACGGTCCTGAAAGGGGGAGATCCGTTGACTCCGGTTAATATGCATCTTATTACCAACACCAAGACCGCCGAATCGAGAACTCGATCAAAACTTTGAGGTCTTCGGATTTGAAAATGCTGTGGGGTAGGAGTCTCGGCATGGACGTCTAGATATAAATCCAGGGCGTATGTATTTGAGCATTATATTCGTTACAGTTACGAAGTATTTATATGCATATACGTTAGACGGACCATGGTGGGGTCGGACAATGGACAGTGGACACGCTGATGAGAAATGAAACGAACAGAAATTACGAATCGCTACGAAAAAAGGAAGCTGGAGGCTTTGGATCTTGGAAAATTTGCGATTTACACTCTGAATGCATAACAGATCGTCGCTACTTGGCTTTCTCTACTCACCGCCCATGTCAGACGGCACGTGCGATTTACATCTCATGAATATTATCCCGCTACATATTTCTTCCCTCTATACAATTTTCAAGTTTATAGACTACTCTATGAAGAAAGTACTTCTGAATCTCCTCATCGCCACCAAAATCCGAAGTTAAGCAGGCATGCTGCATGCACGATCTTCTGGTACTCATCACCTGCATAGTAACGCAAGGCACCTATTCGATTTTCATCTACAAGGACCTTCCCAAAGGTACTCTTACTGAACGCCGCACTACGATCCTTTATACCTTTCTGGGATGTGAATTCAAATTATCCTTGTATCATTCGGAGGTGTTGACTGGCTCAATCTGCCAGCTTCTGATTCTCATCACAGACAAAGAAACTCCAAGAACCTTCGCGTATACTGGCATATTGGAAATCACATACTTCACTTATCAACATTCAAACTACAAAACTTTATCAAAAAGAAAAACTATATTTACTTTCAAGGACCAAAAGAGGATGGGTATGACTTACAAAAGTTCCAAAAACTAGTCGTTCTCTTTCCTCACATAATCTCACACTTACACCCCCGGCCCTCCTTACCACCTACCTTCGTCTCAACCTGTTCCTCAGGCTGCTCAAACCATTCCGCCGCCCCCTTAATCAAATCCCTCCTAACCTCATCATATACTTTCTGACAATACTCGCAACGCGGCACCTTCAGAGATTTTACACCACTGCTGTCATTTTTGCCATCGCATTTCCAGTTGAGGATGTGGGTGATGCAGCGGATGGTGTAGAGATGGGGTGGGGGGTTGGAAACGTGGCCGCAGCCGAAGAGTTCGTAGATGTGGTGACACATGACTGAAAAATGGGAATGGGGTGGGAGAAAGGGGGAATGGAAGGGGGAGGGTGGCTTTATGGATGAGGATGAGATGTTGTTTAAGGGGTGAGGTTGTTTTGGTGAGAGAGCGGATGAATGGCTTTGTGTGGGTTTGTGATGGCTTTGTTGAGGTGATCGGTTTGACAAAGAAATGACGATTGAGATGGGGAAATGTAACAAAGGAGACAACCCCTATTTGCATTTCTCCAGATTGCAGCAAAAAGTTCAACTTCCAAAGTGCAGCGTTTCTCCGTGCAGCCTGCAAATATTCACTATGCTATTTGCATCCACTGGTAGTGGACTGTAGATAAGAAGAGTCAAGGTCTTTCACGCAAAGTCAGCTTGAGACCGACTTCAAAAAAGAGAAAAGGGAGAAGGGAAATAGAAGATCTGCGTTTCCGCGGCCAAATATCGTCTATCTGTCCGGTGAGCTAGCTAGCTAGAACTTATATTTTCAATTTTCTTTTTTGAAAACGTTACCGTCTAAATCAAGTAGAGGAATCAAGTATAGATCTCGTCGGTGAAAGCATTGAAAGAAAGGCCATTCTTCGCAAAATCCACACCCTCCATGAAGTGCAATGGCATCTCGACGAGCGTTCCCTTAACCCCATCAAGCAAATCCTTCAACTCCCGAACACCGCCTGGGAATTCATCCTTCACAACATGACCATACTCATACTTGGATTTCAACACGTTGCCATTCTCATCTTTGCCCTCTTCGTCACCCTTGGGAGGAATGAAGTTCTTCTCGAAGAAGTCTTCGTATTGCTCCCAGTTCGTCACGTTATCAGCTGGCACAGGGTGGAAAGCCTTCGCGAAAATACCGGTGTTGGTTGATGCGGTGCGATTCCAGAGCTCGGTGAAGGAGTCAGAGAGGACATCTTGGACTGCTTGATCGGCCGGGGAGTTCCAGTCGTAGGCATTAGGCTCTTTGGTGATGGGCTGGAAGTTGGCATCTGGAGAGGCTGGATCTTGGAATGGGAGAAGACCGAGATGTTTGCGGAAGAGTTGGCGCCGAAGGGAGGTGGCGTAGGCGGAGGCAGTGTAGGGAGAGCCGTTCATGACAGATTCGATAGGAGTCGAGTCTTCAATTACGACGGCAATTTCGGAATCGTGGGAGCCAAGTTGGGAGCGGTCGTTGAGGTTGGCGCTGCCACAGATTACGACGCGATCATCGGCGATGAGAACTTTGGAGTGGATGTAGAGTTCTATGGAGCTGTGAGTTTGTGCTTGGAAGAAAAAAAAAAGGGGGGGGGGGGGTAACTTACCTTCGCTAACGAAAGCGTCCATTTCGGCATCCTCGTTGCCGTTGAATGGAATTTCGCGAATGGAAGGAGAATTTTCCATGTAACAAGCAGAGACAGTGTCCCAGTTGGAATCCGTAACCTGAGAAGCTGCCTGCTGGTATTGGTCGTATTCACGATTTGGCTGACCATATCGAGCACCAGTTCCTTCACCCCTGCCGTCATATCCAGCACCCACTAAATCATCATGCTCTTTTCTAGCATCCTCATAGTTGATACCGCTGGATTGTTCAACATTGGACATGGTATTGCCAGCATTGATACGGTCATAGTTGCGAAGATTATAGAAACGGATGTATTCCCCAGCACTTGGAACACCGGCCTTCTCAATCTCCTCCATAATGCTGTGACCGCCACGGCAGATACTGTTATACTGGTATTCCATGATTGCCCGAGTGCCCAAGGCATCATCAGCGTGCAAATCACCGGCAAAAGCTGGTACAGATGGCATCAGTACTATGACCTTGTACTTCTCACCTCGTTGGTAGGCTCTGACACAACGTTCAACAAGAGCTGCTCCAATTCTGTTCTTCACTGCTCCTTGGTGGTCACCAGTTGCTGTGATGAAGAACTGGTTTTCGATGTAGACGAAATGCTGACTCTTTCTGATGATATCAATATAAGCGTTGCAAATCGAGTGCTAAAATAGAGTTATAATTAGCATATATTACCATACCAAGCAAATTACTGCTGGAAAAAGCTTCAAGATAGAATCCTAGCAATCTCTGAAGCCCTAAAGTAAATTCACAATGCAAAAACACTAAAGACGAAAGAATGTGAAGAAAACGAACCTCTAGACCAATGCCGGCACTCCATTTGGTGCAACTTCTCACCAACTGAACAGAAACGCCAGACGATGTTGGAAATTGCTGGCTCTCGCCTTGATACTGACTCTCTTGTTGGAACCCAAACTGTTGTCGAAGCGCATTCAAATGGGGATGTCTTGGTGCAACCTCATGTGTCTCAGCTTGCTTTTTGAGATCTTCTTCGTAGTATTTATCTTCTTCTTCTTGTTCTTTCATTGGTTGCATGTTAAACCCATCCTCGGCATAGTACCCCTCTTGGATAACGCGTGGGGTGTAAACCAATTCAGTATATTTTTTGTCATCGCCATTGTATTTTTCCTTGAAGATGAAATTCCATCTTTGGACGAAATGGGCTCTCAAATCTTCAACGACTGGACCAGTAAGGGACATGGAGAGATCGGACCAGCCCATTCTCGAGCTCTTGGTGCGGTCGAGCTTGTTGGCTTGCCATTTTTCGACATCGGCGAAATCGTATACTCTAGCGTTGTTAAAGTCTTGACCTGGGAAGATAATTTTGTCCAGGTCACCAGGATGAGCATCTGCAATGGGATGGTTGTTGGTATCCCAGCGGCCAAAGCAAAGATCGAGTCCTCCCATAAAGGCCAATGAGCCATCAATCAAGCAAAGTTTCTCGTGATGAGCCCAGTAAAGGACGATATCTTCATTTGCGCCATAAACAGAGTCACGTTCTTCCGGTTGAAGGTTGGCAAGTTCCATGGGGTTCTTGAGCGAAAGACTCTCAAGCTTGGAGACAATATCCGATTTGACGTCTTGTACGCTTGGGGCGTGATCTGGATGGCGGAAGACCCGGATGTTCGGATGAACCTCGAGGGCGTGTTTGGTGTGCTCAGAAGCAACTTTGAAAATGTCAATATCGTTCTTGAAAACTAGAAGGGAATGGATACTCGTATTTCCCGGTGCACTCACGTGTCAAGATCTGGGTGACTTCTTTGTAAACAATCACATTGACCTTGACGCCTCGCTCAGCAGCGGCAATCAACATGCGGTCAAGACGATAATTCTCATTTGCACTTGGTGGTCGTCTCAAGTACAACTCTGCAAGCATGATTTAGCATTTCTCTCATTTCTCTCCCACAATATGAGACGCCTCTTACCGGGACTCAACCACCAATCTAAGATCCAGATACTTTCTCTGGCTTCCTCGATGGCAACGGATACTGCCCAGAAGTATCCGCATCCATCAACAAACCACTTGGCATCATTTCCATCTCTCTTAGGAGCGAAACTTTGGAAGCGGTTGTGAACGCTTTCACTGGTTTCTTGCACGGATTCCTGGGATGGCTTTTGCTCTTCGCCGCCCTCAAAAATATCCTCGGCCGTCTCCTTGATTTTGGAAGCAATACTCTCGAGGAAAGACATTTTGGTGTTGTCAACTCCGTAAGCGGGTCTATGGCGGGTCAATTTGCTGGCAGTTGAGAAAGTTGCAGGGAAGAAAAAGGCCGGTACCAGCGGTCGTGGCGAGTAACTCTGAATAACAACTTGCAATTGAATAGAATATGAGTGTTTGTGAATAATCTTCAAGGTTGAAAACAATTCACAATGAGTTGGGATGAACAAGGTGTCGTTGGCGTCAGCCTTTCGCGTATCCGTTTGAGTTGGGAAGGACCCATGGTGCGACACTTGGCACCCTGAACTGTCGCCGCCTGATAATGGATCCAAGGCCAAGTTATTCGGAGGTTTCAAGCGCGTTTGGTTGGCTCTGGAAAGCTGATGCCGGCCTGCCAGACAGCTTACGAGAGTCGAAAGGGTCCAATTCACCGCAAAATGTCACCCGAGCAGGGGCCGAACAGGGGGTACTAGCAAGGGTCATAATCCTACCATTTGACAATCCAAGACGAACCATCGAATTTTCATTCCAAGTGAACAAATAATCCTTGCTTCGTCATCTCGAAAAACTCACATTTGAATTCCTCTCAGTGAAAAATGAAGACAACCTGGAAGTTGGCATGAGAGAGAAAACGTGACCTCAACGTGACCTTTCCTGCTCACGGACCAGCCTGTCAAATGGCGGTAAAAGCTCCCAAGCGATTTTAATTATCACTGCATGTGAAAATGGTTGGGATTTTTTTCTACGGCTCATATCTGATTGGATTAGCTTAACCTTCGCTCTTTATCCTCGCATAGTCTCCCCTCAATTGTGTCCACTTCCCATTCCACTGATGGTCTCAAAATTGGTTCGAATCATCCGACTTGACTTCATAGATCCACCTGATTGTTCACCGTCGTCGACAGTCGTACTTGAATCGAGGAAGAAGAGATGGATACCAAGTAACTGACTCTTAAGGGAAGTGGCCAGAGCTTCGATCTTCATTTTCATTAGCGGTATGGTATGTCTTTCTTCGCATGTCATTTGATGTTTATTCAAAGTAAATTCTAATCCTGGCGAACCAGAATAACGGAAAGTCAATCGAATGTAAATCAGACAAGATGCAAGTTGGCTTTTCAGTCTTTCAAAAGCTCCAAGTACATTTGAAGAAATGCGGCCACAAACATTGCCAAGACCTAGGGGTTGCTACATCCTAAAATTATGTTCAACAGCGGACTTTATTCCCAGTCGATTACTTACAACAAGAAATGTTAGGCGGAAACAGTCGGCAATTCTCCCGACCCAGATTCCCTATTTTCGCAACTTCGCAAGAACAGCGGACGTAAAATCTCAGAACCGTCGCGACGAGCTAAGCTACGGAATTGTGGTCGTCTTCTCACGGCAGGAGGTGGTTGTCTTCGATTGTTCAACTGAACAGTCATGTTATGTAAAGGAACATCGAGTGACTGCTCAATATACGGGTTACTACCGAAGCTTGCAAGGACAACCTTCATTGCCGTTTTGATGCCACGAGCTGCGAGTCCTTCGAAAAGCTGTAGGAACGCTTTCGGCCACGAAATTTGGTCGTTGAATTCCCGGCCTAACACTTCGGCATCAACAACGACGTATATCTGCGAAAGACCTTCGAGGACGGAGCCAAGAAGCTCGAACCAATCTTGTTCGGTGGTTGCACTCTGAAAGCGGGCTGCGTTGAGTGCGGCTGACTCCTGGTTCAATAGCGTATGGTTGAGCTGGAGCACCTGTAGTACAAGTTGCTTAAGGACATCGACCGGAGAGTTATAACGCATAGCTTCATCCGTCCTAGCGCTGAGAGTCCATATGACGGGTATTTGCAATTTGCGCAACATTGAGACAATGCCAGCTGCAAAATCTTTTGTCTCATGCCGCATCAATGAAGAACCTTTGATCAATATCAGGGAGCTCTTCTTGGACGCTGCCCAGTCCTTCAATTTTTGCGACCGCCAAGATGGTCCTGAGTCTGTGTTAGCTTTCATCCGCCTTCTCCTGCTCAGGTATGTACAATTTCGGAGGGTATCTTCTGGCACTGGTAGGCTGGTAGCCGAAGTGAATTCGAGAATCTGAGAGAATTGGATCTCGCATGTTCGTCTCCGTAAATCGAGGAAAATTCGCGAGTTGGCTACCTGATGTTCTGTTACAAGTCAGAAACGAGTTCGATTTTCGAGAGAGAAAAATACCCATCATTGTTCTCTTCATTTCCACTAGCAAAACGTGCATATTCCTCTGTTCAGTCTGCGAAGCATCCACAGCTAGCATATCTACCACATGCGAGCAATCTCCTACTTCTTTCAATATGTCGCCAAACTTCAATTGGGCAGGTCTGAAAGCAGCCGTGATGAAGTGTTTGAATTTCCCCTCCAGATACCACTTCATCGCATTAACTAAAAATCTCATGACAAGGGCGTAAAGCCTGGAGACCTCGTGTCTGATTTGATCCGTGGGGAAAAGAAGCGCTTTTGTGTTCACTCGTGGTAATGCAACCGCGATTTGAGAAAGCCCTTTGGAGATTTGGGTTATGTAGTCTTGATGGTTTACGCAAGCCTAGCATCAGTCAGGAAACTGGGGGTTGGACCTCGAGTTCTATCGCTTACTAATAACAAAAACCTCATCGTTCCCCAAGCCAACGCACAATACTCGGGGTGAAAGTTGGAGAAGCTGTCGATGATCTTCTCGTAATGCAAGACGCGTTCAGAAAACTTGAAAAGCCATTTCCGGGCCTTATTATCTTTTGATCTGGTCTCGTAGGAAACTTTGATTTCTGAAACTGCCTTCTGTAAATCGTTTATGTCTGTTCTCTCTCTGAGCCAGATTGCATCGCATTCCAAGTCTTTGAGATTAAGTTCAAAGAAGCCAATTGTTTCTTCGTAAGCTTCACTGGCAATATCTGTGCTGCGAAGCTCGTTAGTCACTGCTCGCGGATAATTAATTTCTGTTCCTCACCGAGTTTGCCCTGTTATCGCAAACGAAGATGATGGGGCATTCATAAAATCCATTTTCATTGAGCTTCACCAGAGTGAGGGTAGTACGCTGTATGTATAAAGCAAGCCGTATTCAGTCACTTACCAATTATCTGATGAAATTCTCCAAGCAGATAAGATTGAAGAAGAGGTCCAGATTTTCAAGAACCATTTAGTACACTTCCCAGGAAGACTGCATGGGGCGGAGCTCAAGCTGCGCCTACTGATCTTAGGTTGATGATGGTGCAGCTTACGCCTTGCATATTCTATATACCTAAAATAGGTAGGCTCACCGAATGCTCAGTACTTGATTCGCTTATTCTTCCTCTATTGCTGCAGCTGACATGCATGCATGCGCTGTAAGGCAGCCTCACCCCGCCCGCAACTTAATTAGGCAATCACCACCAGGTAAATGACTGTTTTGTTTTATCGAAATTTTCTCTCTTCGGAATTTTCCAACTCCAGTCAACCGTTGATGCTTTATATATCTGAGTCCAGCGCGTGCGAAGCTAACCCACAAGCACTATTCCCATACTCCAAGAACTTTTCCGCCAACTCGTTCTACGAGTTCAGTGAAAGCTCGTACGCCAAAAATGCCACTTCACTCTCCAAATAAATCGAACCTTGGCTTCAGTTCTAGCCCTTTGTCAACAAGGCCATTGGAAGAAGTGGTAGGGGAGGATATAACTGAGCCCCACTCAGCAGAAAAACGAAGGCTGCCTCAACATTTTGAAGACCCATCAAAGCCTGTAAAACAACCTCGGATTTCTCTCCAGCAAAACGAATCATGCTCTGGATTACAGCCTCAGATAGGCATCAGCTCTGAGCCTAGTAAAGAGGCACAGCCACCGACAAAACAACATTTGACGGCTTCAGAGCCTCTGGACGGGCGAACCAGCTTCGAAAGATATGATGGAAAAGGCCAAATGGATAAATCCCGGATGATTGAGCTCTTCGCCGGCTTTTTGGAGAATTACTCCTTCGCACATTCGAAGAATACGGAGCACTTACCCACCTCGATGGGGTCTGAGAGGCCTGAAGCTCTTTCAGAGCCATCTAAGCACGGTCGGACCAGCTGTCAAGAAGAAGCAATAGTACAAGGACAAAATTCGAAGGAAGAAACAGATGCGAAACTTGACGAAAGCCGCCACGAAGCAAATCCTCCGCATTTATATTCAAGTTCTGAAGCAGAAAAGGCTCATGCTGGCGACTCAATTCTTGAGATTGCACCTGCAACTCCACTGCAGTACGAATCGCCCGGTGAAGAGGCTGAAGAACACTCTATTACATCAACTTATGAGCCAGCGGAGATTTGTGATACATGTACTAAAAGGGGGGATATGATTAGAGAGCTGTGTACAAAAATTCAAGACTTGGAGGAAGAAGTCAAAGCGCTACGACCGCGGCCACCACCGCCACCACCGCCCCCTCTTCCACCACGAATTGAAGTCTTCCATCGAGTATTTTGTAATTGCTATACGACCGGACATGGAAAATCACGCAAAAATGTTTACAAGGATATACCCTCTCGGGTGTTAGGCGTAAGACGATGGCACTTACAAGGAACACAAGCCGCCCCAGACCAGAGATCGCACCTTCAGAACAACCATGACATTGTTCTTTTAGTTTACAAGGATTACTATTGTGAACATGATGCTGCGCGCTTCCAGTCTCCAGGAAAATTGCAAGATGATATTCAAGATCCGGCACCAACATCCAGCCCACCCACTCGATCTGAGGAGTCGGTTATGGTCAACTCGGAGATGCTCCTGAAAGCTGTAAACTGGGCTTTAGCCGAATCACCACTAGAAATACCGATAGAAAATATTCGCATACAACAGGAAATCAGTGCACCATACCATCACTTGTATAATGCTCGACACCACCTGAAAGGGAAGAGCTTTCAGCTGGACCATGATCATCAGATACGCCTGAATCTCCTCATAGACTATGTCAAAAATAGCTTCGAGTCAAGTTTGAAAGAAGCAAATGAGCTATTCTCTAAAGGGCTTGTCAACTTCGAGACGCTGCCATACCTTTTCGAGCCCAAGTCTATAATAGTCTCGAATGAAGGTGGGGAAAAGAGGGCATATGTAACAAAGTCTTGGTTGGAGTATGAGCATGTTTGGACATTGAATGCTTGGACATTGACGTTTGATGGCTTCTTTAGGAAAAGGGAAGAGGGGTTCAAAATTGATTGGCCGTCTAGACAACGTGCCAATCGATCGATTCGGACTCTTAATATTGTCCCTCTAAAATATGCATCAGAGTATACCGAGCAGCACTTGCGGTTAAGAGGCGAGAAGTTTTGGATGTGCAGAAACCGCGCATATGTGTCTTACGAGCCTACGGAAAATTCTTGCGACCTTTCTCAGGTAGGTTTTCCATTAAAGCTTGGACAACATGTTATGAAGTGAGCTGATCTCGAGTCCAAAGCGCGGTGCACGATATATGATTGACGTGGCTTTCCACAAAAGAATGAATCCGGACCTCTACAAATCTAACGAAGAAAGCGGGGAAACGTTCCACGGAACTTCGTCCCTCTTTTCTGATAAAGATCGACGGTTTCTTCTCCTAATGCCGTCGCGTATTTCAGGATTCAATATGCAGAGTAAGGAATGGTGTAAGTGAACTTCATCTTTCCTTGGCACAATAACGTCTTGAGGTTCGCCGGTCTAGTGAGTTTAGCGACAACCAAACTGTGCTGTGTTGCAAGGAAGTTTGTTCTGATTTTGGCATTCAAGCTTAGCAACTACTCTGACCACTTTATGGGCCAAGTATCTATTTGCACGAAGATCAAGTGACGAGGTGTTCCTGGAGGACAGAAAAGGGGAACCTTACCTTCCAAGATTTCCCCCTTTCCGTCCTATCCCAGAAAAACCTCGCCCCCAGGGGGCGCTTTGTTGGAATAGGAGAGGTCTTTGATTTAGAAGGATTTTAGTTCTTCTATTTCAGGGAAGACCTCTAGCACCCCCATCGGGGGCCAGCCCCGCACACCCGCCTCCAGGGGCGAGGTAAGGTACGTGAGGTATGACTGAGGTTGGATTAGATTGGGTTATGTAATCGAGGACTACTCGTCCCCCACCAGCGTAACCCGACCCTCACATGTCGGCTTTTTTTCGGTCAATCAGAAGGCTCGCCTCTGGACCTCGGAAAATAGATGTACTTTTTTATCGGTTCCCCCCAAACTTAGAGGAAGGCAAGCTTCAAGGATCTAACAGGTCCACAGTATTGACAAATTTGAAAGTTGAGAATATATCACCAGTAAATTGGAATATGGAGGCTTTCGACAATCTAGTTGTGGATGATGAGACCAAAGAATTGATCCAAGCTCTCATAATCAACAGATTAGACAGCGAGAAGGGGACTGACCTGATGAGTGGGAAGGGAAATGGCCTGGTTATTTTACTCCACGGGTATGTCCGATCCTCTACCATTGGACTTCGCAGTAACAATTCTAGTGGTCCTGGCACGGGGAAGACTCTCACTGCTGGTAAGTACGAAAACAGACTCGAATCCATTATCAACTCACCTTGAATTATACTGACAGAAGAAAACAGAAAGGTAATTCGTCGAGCCACAGTTTTGAGAAGTTGACTGAAGTGCAACTAGCGTGGCGGAGCTTGCCCATAAACCGTTATACCGCGTATCATGTGGTGATATTGGCACAAATGCAGATGCTATAGAGAAGGTAAATGCTGACACCAGTTGAGAACACTCTCGCTGACATTAAAAAACTGCACCTTCAGATGGTACTTCAGCTTGGAAAGTCTTGGGATTGCGGTAGGCTTGACCACTTTTCTCCCAAGAAAATTACTTATTCGATACAGTTGTCCTACTGGATGAAGCGGATGTATTTCTTGAAGAAAGAAGTCTCGCGGACATGCAAAGAAATGCCCTTGTTTCGGGTAAGCCGCCTTGCCTACTGGTCTCAATCCCATCAGTAGACTCAGTTACTAATACTACTAAGTTTTTCTGCGAGTTCTTGAATACTATGAAGGCAGGCTCACCTCACCTCCATCGTTTTATTTTTTGGGGAATTTACTAAAACCCAACAGGAATTCTCATTCTAACCTCCAACCGTGTGGGAACATTCGACGAAGCTTTCAAATCTCGAATCCAACTCGCGCTACACTACGACAATCTAACAAGCAAGCAACGCCGTAGCATCTGGTCCAACTTCCTAAACCGCCTCGAATCAATCGAGCCCGAAAAGGTGGACATCGGGAACCTCAGATACCACGTCGATAAACTCGCCGACCACGATATGAACGGTAGACAAATCAGAAATGCATTGACGACGGCAAGACAATTGGCGCAGCATAAGAAGATGAAGATGAATTATGACTTATTGCAGCATGCGATACGTGTTGGTGGGAAGTTTGATGCTTATTTGAAGAGTGTGAAACATGGTATTAGTGATGATGAGATTGCGAGGGAGGGTGGTGTGAGATAGGACATGTTTTGTGATTTTACGGCCGTCATGATTTGTCCCCTCTACAACTGGATTGTTTTAGTTTCTTTTAGGGCGATTAGGAGGGTTTCTCGTAAGGAAATGCTTGCGATCAAAAAACTTGATTGTGATGCTCTTCATATCCACTTGACTACATGAATGTGCCACTCTGACCCCATTCTTGATGCACCTCAGTGGAGTGTTGGTTCGTAGCTTGAGAAGCATGCAATGCTGAAACTTTGGAACTTCAACAACGAGTCCTGCACTTCTGCCTTGATTTCAATTGCTGTATCTGTAGGATTGAGGCGGAAGACTGGACGCATGATCCACAGGATACTGATGGAACTGGCCATCTCGAGTTAGTTGGCAGCGATGAAGCACCGGCCCACAACTACGATGTATTTTGACTCTCATCGAATTAAAGTTGGAATAGCAAGCAATTCATCGCCGCGTAAAGTGGTTACACTGGTAAAGCGGTAAGAAAGAAAGCAAATAGGCTTCGATTTTTTGAGATACTTGGTTGGAGACCGTGGGTCTGTAGCTCTGAAGACATAGGAGCGGCGCAAGCAGAAAGCTCTGAAAGCAAGATTTGAAAAGACACATAATTCAACAACACAGCAAAAAGAAGCAGTGTAACAGTTGGTAGATGGGTGAAGGAGTGCAAGAACTAGCGTCGCACGACCCACGCGCTAGCAGGATAAACAGACCTGGAAAGCCTTAAGCCTTCCTCCCTTAGACATGATCAACCTATTGAGTATTGCAGCCACCATTGGACCTCCCATCGAGTGAGGACCTGTGCCACGCAATATGGCGATATCCAAGTAGATACCGGCAGTAACTCTGAAGGCGCCGCGTAGCTTCAGCAATACCGATCGTAACCGGCTTATACTAATAGGACAATAGCCAATTGAAAAAAGAATAACAGAGGATACAGCATTGCCAAGGGCAGCAAAACTCGGTAGCAAAAACATAAAGACTTCGGAAGGACCACGAATGTGCCGAACTCGATGCCGGTTGCTGACTGAGATGATAAAATGGGTAGAAGAGCCGGTAAGCAGTGCATAGCTAAGAGCAGAAAAATCTCAAGCACTCCTCATCACACCCACCTTACGTGTCGGACACTATCAGGTTAGGGACTCGGTCCGAACCTTTTAGAGCGGATGGTCCCGAAGCTATCTTAAAAAGAGCTGTGGTGATAACTTCGAATTGCGGCGTATTTGTCTCCTGCAGAATGCTAACCCAGCTTGGATTAGCAATCATAGTTAGCGGATGGAGCGCTCCACAAGCAATCCCGAGGCAATTCGAGACCACACCTCAGAAGCTATAAGAAATCTCTTATGATGCAAATGGCCGGCTCCGAGTGTTGTAGATTGCGAGCAGAACTGCTTGAGCCGTGTATGACAGTCTATGGAAGAGGGAGATCGGGATTAAAGGCACGGAAGAGGGGTACGTGGAGGGTACCGGTAGCATACGTGAGGAGCCATCATAAATGATGGTTGGGGTAAGCTGATTCTCTGTAAGACGTTGCTGGGGCGAGTGGTGGTGCCTGTGTCGGAAGGAGTGTGGTTGTCCAAGTCAGAAATAGATGTGCGAGTGGTTGCATGTCGTTGGAGAGAAGCCCGGTTCTTAATTCAGGAGTAATGGCAAGCGAGCCACTGTGACTGGCTTAGATTTGTGGAGCCGGTGCACTGACCAGTGATGATTCACAAGCGAGATCCCCGAAAGTCCAAGCTCCAAGCTTCTCAGCCTTGCGGCAAAAAAAATAGGCTCGCTCTCCACCAAAACTGCCCCTCCATCCCATCACCGCGTTCTCAGCCTCAACCTTGGTCTCGACTTTGATATATCCATACACTACACAGGCACATAGGACTCGTCATCATTATCTGTGCTACTCGGTTTACGCGCAAACCATTGATTCGAGCTTGGATACGCTTCTAACGCTCCCTTAAGGCCACCACGATGCCTCCCGCCACGATCCATTCCGTACCTGCGCTCGACGCTTTTACCCCGCTAGCAGAACACCAGTCGCAAACCCCTTCGACGTTCTTCAATGCCAAACCTGTTCTCCATTTCCATGCGGCCAATACTCGTGCCCTCGTGGAGCGCGGTGCAACCCCCGCGCTGGCTTTCTTCACAGCGGAGGGGTCAGAAGTGGCCGTAGAGGCATTCGTTAGTTCCGAGTACGTGTCGTGGGGCAAGAAAGTTGCACAATCTCACTTCCCCAGTCTCTTTTGGGGATATATTGCTGACAATCCACGGGAATATAGGAATCTGACCTTGTTTAATCACGCCACGTCAACTGGACTATCTATTCCTTATCCTTCTATCTCCCTGCATGCTATTCAACGACTAGACGACCCTGCATGTCCTGGGCAGCAATTGCAAGGTCTATATATGCAATTGGACAATCTGGATATCCCTCGGCAATTGGAGCTTTCAGACCCAAACAGCATGACGGAGGACGACGACGAGCGGCACGAGCCAACTGTGGTTGAATTGACGCTTGTGCCCCCGCCATCTACGTCCGATTCAGGCCCTTCACCGATACAAGCTCTGTTTGACGCAGTTTCCAATTGCTCAAATCTACATCCTGATCCCGATTACCAAGAAGACGAAGAGATGGGAGAAGATGGCGTAGACAACCGAGTCGTATTTGAAGGAAGCGTTGGCTATGATGGTATTAGTGGTCTGCCAGGTGTACAAAGAGGTGCTTCTGATGGTGGACTCCCGCCCCCATTCCCTGGTAGCGGTGGTTGGATAACAGCTGAGAATGTATCGGAGTATTTTGATGCAGAGGGCAATTGGATTGGCGAGGAACCTCAAGAAATTCTAGGAGAGGGTGCTGGACGAGTGCGCGTTCGAGACGAGGTTGATGATGGCAGTGATTGGGGCGTCAATGGGCATGGGCCAGACTCCGAGGAGAATAAGCGAGCCAGGACGGATTGAAGATGAGTGCTGCCCAATAATCGAGCCTCACGAATCGCGCATCTACCAAATCGGTACGAACATATGGTGACAAGTCCAGGGTAATGGAAAACTCATCAACAGGGTCGGCCCCGAGGATTGCCAAAAAGACCTTAATGCATCGACTGCCATTGCATCGATTGCCACGTGTAGGTAGGGGGTACCCACAACTTCGGAAATCTTTTTGTGCCCGCATTATTCGATGCGGATGCTTGGGGTTAATATAGGCGAGCCTGGCCCAGCGGCTGAAGATCAAAGGGCGATTATTTGCAGGATCCCGCAGCAACCATCAACACCATCCATTGCTGGTATCTTTTACTTTCTTTCCCTCCGTTTTGGCCAAATTGTGAGAACCTGCCTTTTCCCCCAAGGCTCTCTTGTATCTCCGGCGCCTCAACTGCTGTGTGGCATGTGCAAGTGTACAAGTCCCATCCAAATGACTGCAAGATGCTTCATTAATACGTGAGTCTTGGGTGGATTCGGGGAGTGACACGTGATACCCCTGTATCTTCCCCGCCTCCTGGGTGTTATCAAGTCGGATAAGCACAGCCTCCACATCCCCGATGCGTACGAGGCAGGATCGAAAGCTGTCAACCACCTCATTGATAATATGGACCTCCTGAGGATTTTCCTCCCTCTCCAGGCAAGCCGCAAAGTATCCTAGCTTAAGACCAGGTGCTGTGAGCAAGAAATTTTGCATCTTGGAGAGGGCTCGCTCGATTCCATGTTTCTGTACCTCGACGGCACAGAGTCGTAGTGTATGTATGCTATAGTACCGAAATTCTTTGGCCGGTCAGCGGGCTCTCGTAACGAGCGGTGATTGCTGACTGCCTCAGCATGCATCGATGCGATTTGGTCATGTCACAGCTAGGTGGTGCGCAGGGCGGTTCAGCTTAAAGCTGGCACGGCAGCACCCACCGTTGTGGACATGAGGTCAATATTCGCAGGACCTGTCATGCAGGTGCCATGAGTTTCCACTTCACGCCTCGAGCTCTCTACGCCTCAATCTTTCCTTAACTCCACACACCAGTAGTTAAGTCTCTTGTCAACTGCTGTAATGTAATTTCTCTCGAGATCCCCCCATCCACTGGCGACAGTTGGAAATAAGCCGCCGAAGAGAATCCCGCACATCTGGGCAGGATGACTTCCGGCGTCACCGACCACTATCCTCCGGTTTCTTCGCCGATAGAAGCTCAGCACGGGATTTACGAACAACGGGATATACAATCGTCAGGTTCATCGACCTTTGGATCAAGCTCGGATATCTCGCAGAGAACCACACTAGGTGACGACAAGAGCATAATACGATCGCCGACACCAGACTCGAGGAGTGAAAAGTATGGAACAGGCTCTTTTGTGAAGGAAAAACAGGCCAACACCGAGGTTGAAAATGGAGCTGGAGAAGAGGAGGAAAGTGAGGAGGTAGTGGCAGACGACGATCCGTTAATTCGAGATATCCCATGGCAAGTTCGCCGTGTGGTCAGTTTGAACGATGATCCAACTCTTCCTGTTGTCACATTTCGATACTTCTTCCTCACATTCCTGTTCATTGTCCCCGGAGCATTCCTCACGCAACTGAATCAGTACCGTACAACATATGCCCCATACTCCGTCTTCTTTGTCCAGATTGCTTCAAATTATATTGGAGACTGGATGGCAAGATACTTGCCTGCGTGGAAGATCAAGATACCCTTTACGAAATGGGGATTCAATCTCAATCCGGGTCCTTTCAGTCCCAAGGAACATGCCATGGTCACTATATCCGCCTCGTCCGGCGCCACGTATAATCTTGCTTTTGCTCCGATCTCCATGTCAGAGGTGTATTTTAATAAAGAAATTAATCCTGGAGTGGCTCTGTTCTTCATGTGGGCAGTTGTCATACTAGGTTATGGATATGCTGCATTCGCGAGGCAATTCTTGATTTATGACCCACAATTCCCATGGTATGGAGATGCCCTGATCCCGTAGTAGACCTTGGCTAACTTCTTCAGGTACCAAGCGTAGGCATTCTCTACAACATTATCCACCCCTGATATCTAACCACTAATATAGGCTTTGCCAAACCGCCCTCTTCGAGACTCAGAAACAACAAAGAGAATCTCCCTCTCCCGTCTCGAGACGCCAAATGATGGTGTTTTTCCTAGTGCTTTCCGGCATCACTATATGGCAGTTTTTGCCTCAATTCGTCTTCCCGATGCTGTCGTCGCTCGCCTTTCTGTGTTGGGTTGCTCCCCACAATAAAGTTGCAAACTTTATAGGGGGAGGTTTAGGTGGCATGGGATTTCTCAACCTTTCTCTAGACTGGGCCAATATCAGTGCTATCGGTGGCTCGGGCAGTCTCTTCTTGACTCCATGGTGGACACAAGCGCTGGTTTTCTCGGGATTTGCTATTACATGCTGGGTGTTGATTCCGCTGGCGAAATGGGGAGGCCTAGGTGGTTGGGACCATCACCTAATGTCGAATCGACTTTATACACGTAAGTCAAATTCGGAATAACGTATAACAAAACTGACTAAAAGCAGTTAATGGAACGACCTATCCATTGAGTAGCATCATGACTTCTGTACCATCGCTAAACGAAACGGCATTCAACGAGCTTGGCCCTCTATACGTAAGCACGCAACTTCGCTGGAATATGTTCTTCGACTTTGCGTCTTTCTCTTCTGCGATAGTCTGGACAGCTGCGTTTGGGTACCCGGCTTTGAAAGCTGTGATATTGAAATATAAGCAGCGCTATACAAAAAGCAACAATCAGACCGTGAATGAGCAATATCCTGATCAGCTAAATGTTATCATGCGGTCATACAAGGAAGTGCCGTTCTGGTGGTTCCTTTCGCTTATGGCGATTGCTTTCGTCATTATTGTGACAGTTGTGACGGGAACTCAGCTTTATATACCGTATTGGACGGCTTTTGTTGCGATGATCACGGGTATTGTTGTCGTGGTGGTAAGTTTCACCCCGATGTCTTCTACTTATTGTAACTAACGAATCTTTAGCCGCTTGGATGGCTTTACGCCGTATCCAATTTCCAGCTAGTAAGTTCCCACTGACATTTTACATTCAAGGGTCACCTCAAATCATTGTTGAATCCTGCTAACCTTCGTCCAGCCAATCGGAACGGTTAATGAGTTGTTCTACGGTCTGATGGTCAACTCAGTGAGTGGCCACAAAAACCCCACGGGGGCATTCATCTATAGCTCAATAGCCGGCGACGCCTGGTACAGAGCTCAAACCTTCCTACAAGATCAAAAGATCGGCCACTACATGCACATCCCACCCCGCGCCGTCTTCTTCTCGCAAGTCTTCGGCTCCATCATAGGCGTACCCATCAACTATGCCTGCGTCCGCTGGGTGCTGGATACAAAGAAAGATTACCTTTCCGGTGCAGTCGTAGATCCCACGCATCAATGGACAGGTCAGAGTCTAGCGAGCGCTATGACTGTGGGCTATCAATATGTCTTAATCGTACGTCCCCTCCCCCTTTAACTCCCCCATCTCACTAAACAGCACACAGGGTCCAATCCGCCTTTTCAAAACTCCCATCTACGCCCCCCTTCTCTACGGCTTCCTCCTCGGTGCCATAACACCCCTCATCCTCTTCTTTCTCCACCGCCGTTTTCCGCGCGCACAATTCCATCTCTGGAATTCCACCATCTTCTACTGCACCATCGGCACCTTTTGGGGAAACATCACAGCTGGCGCGACGTCGGCTATCATTGGGGGATTTGTGGTTATGTATTGGGCGTATAGAAAGAAATATGAGTTATGGGCGAGATATAATTATATTTTGGCGGCGGCGTTTGATGCCGGGTATAATTTGAATTTGCTGCTTATTTTTTTGGCGTTTGGGAGTGGTGTTGTGGTGGGGATGCCGCATTGGTGGGGGAATGATGAGGGGAGTGTTGAGAGGTGTTTTGCTATGCCTGCTTCCTGATCCTTTGCCCTTGGTGGAGGAAGGATGGGATGGTGGTAGGAGAGCGAGATGGGATGGGATCGCAAGGGTTGCCTGGATGGATGGTATATACTAGCAGATGCGCTGCGTGAGTCTGGAAGTAGACCGTTGGACTTGAATGATGGCTGGGTTGTTTGGTCGTGGAAACGAAACAGCGGCGCGAATGCTGCGGGATGGAAATGGAAATCCGCATGGTATGGATACAGCAAAATAAAAGATATTCAATCAACAGTGTAGCAATGAAATTATGATACTGAGATGGTTTCATAGCAAGTAGCTTGTATTGGAGAAATATATAGTGCGTACCAGCTTTCTTGTTGAAACAAATACATTTATTATTGTGCAAGTGTTCGCGTTACAAGGGTGGTTTGCCGGTTGATTATTTGATGGTTTGTAGTGAGGCCAACTGCGGTTTAAGGGGGTTGAACTTGCAGATAGGCCATAGTAAACAGCTTTCCCACCAGAAAGCTACGATTGAAAAGGGAGATCAGTGAAGTGAGGTTCAAGCGTCTCTCTCTGCTTAGTGAAAAGGGGGAATATGGTGCTAGCGACAACAACCAAAGTAAAATATAATAGTTGTTATCCCCTCTCTTGCACCTTTTTGATCCATACCCACAATACCTATATGATCGACGTCGCTAGGACCACTTAGAGCCCTAAGGACCTCGCTTATATAAGGGGTACCCCATCAAAACAATTATCTGGAAATCGAAACCATAATTAAATAAAACTTAATTTGTTTTTAGGATAATATTTGATGATGTAAATGCGAGTTAAAGTCTATGCCAAGATGGTCCGAGTGGCATACATCCTGGCACCCTCAAATATATGTCCCTTAACCATGGAAGAGATAAACACTTCACCACACCAACATTCACCAGATCCCAAACTCAACTTGAAGTGCGAATATCTCATCTGCCAAAACTCTTCAAATACTTTGTTGCATATCGCATATTTCTTTATAAGGCCCAACTAGGCAACGTTAGCAGATAAGCGAGGGAGCCTAGTAGGGTAGAAATCCTCTATTGAAGAGTCATACAACGGTATATAGCACGGATTTCTAATATAAGTGCTAGTGAGTTAACCCCAAGTGCAAACTTCTAATCTGCCAAAACTATTCAAAAACTCTGTTGCATATCGCACATTTACTTATAAGGCCCAACTAGGCAACGCTAGCAGATAAGCGAGGGAGGCTAGTAGGGTAGAAATCCGCTATTGAAGAGTCACAGAACGCTATATGGGAGGGATTTTTATGGTGCTAGCTTATCTCGCTTGTTTGCTAGTGTCTCTGATAGTATTGCCTAATTGGGCCTTATTAAGAATTGTGCGATGTGCAACAAGATATTTAGAGATTGTTGGCATTGATGAGTTTTTGCACTGGGAAGTTTTTGCACTAGCAGCTTTTACTTTGGTCATTTTCGCTTGTACCATATTTCCCCCTTTTGAGTGACTGGGTCTCGCATCAACACCGCCTGCCAAGAGAGAGAAGGCGCTCGTAACCAAATTGCACTTGAAGAAGTGTTCAACCAATCAAAGTATCCAGCCATTTGGAGTAGCATAGTGTACATTCATTATTATGTTTCAACCTACTTTTACATATCATTTACAAGCCTCCAAAGCATCCACAGCCTTTTGAACCGCCTCCTTAGCCCTTTCCAGTTCCGGATCAGAATACTCCAGCGGTTTACTCGCGCTCTTCAGCACTTCACCAACCGTTCCCTCAATCGCCCGAACAGACTTCCTCCCTTCCTCTCTCACCTCGCCCTCCCAGAACGCGCGTGCAGTCTCCCATTTGCCTTGCATCCTTTTCAAACTCCAGACAATACCTAAAGCCGCGATGGCACCGGCTTCGTACAATCCTGTGGCTGTCATGGATATGTAGGAGAGCCCAGCTAAGCTGGAGACGAGCGTGGATGTGCTAAGTGTTTGAAGGACGAGTTTTTGTGCGAGTGCTTGGAGAGCTGGGACCGTGTCTAATGCCAAGTATTCCCTTGCCATAGGAATATCTAATGGCCAATTCTGGTTCTTGATCGCCCGTGTTCCGTCTTCGGGTGTGAAGACAAGTTTTACTTCAGGCTCTTCGGGCTGAGTTGGTTTGTAAGCCCAGTGGGCATTCTTTTCGTTTGGAGCATTCTTAAAGACCCCTGCTTGCTCGATACGGCCAGCTAGGTAAATAAGCTCCCTTTCTGCCTCAGTTAAGAAGCGCCGGCTGAGAATGTCGGTAGCAATCATGGATACGTCGTCCACGCGCCAGAATAGTTTCCACCATCCGAGCTTTCTCCACCTGTGACCCTCGAATGCTATATCAAGGTGGTCCCTGAGTTCAGTGTGAGCCCTTTCTGCCCATGCTAATAGCTCCTTTTCCAAAATTCGGGAATCAGAAGGCGAAAGTCTGGTTGCCAGGGCGGCATGTATTCTACGGGCTTCCTCTGCTTGAACCGTCGATTGTGTACTAGCCAAGAGCGATTCAACGAGTTTCCGTAGAGGCATCTTCATCGTCCCTTCAACTGGCGATGTTCCAGATTTTAGCCAGTCTAAAAGTTTTGGAACTCCACTGGCAAACCAGTTACGTTCATAGCTCAAGCCATTATTGACGCTTTCTCGAAAAGACTGAAGAGCTAATGTTGCCAAATCGAGACTGACAAGCTTATATGGAGAAGACGGATCCTCATCCTTCGCAGCAAGTTGTGCTTCGACAGGGAGATCAACTGTAGATTCAATGATATCCTTCTCTGTCGTGGTAGGGCATGACATGATGGAAGCTGCACCGGAAATCCCTTGGGAGACAATCAAAGACTTGTGAACTGGCGTAGAAACTGGTGTATATCTGCCTGTACTCGACGTAGGAATCTCCATCAAGGGTACTAGAAGCAACTCCTCGGCGTTGACCTCTCCAGCAGCACCAATTGTATTTTGCGGAAGCTCCGTTTCCAGCACCAGAATCTCCAGTTTATGGCCATTGAGCATAGGCGACGAAACCCGTAGCTCTTGTGCCATCCGATTGATATATCCGGATTCATCTCTGCCCTGATATCCAACACGCAGCAATATTGGTTTCGCCACAGGCTGCTCGCTCAATAATATCCGCTCCCATTCCTCCTCTGCCTTCAATGGATCGGCGAGCAATAGCCGTACCAGTTGCTTTGCCTTCCGCAGTGAACCTTCTCCATCTCCGAGACCCAGAATTGCAACCCTAATCGTCTCGTCTCCAGTCGGTTGTGCTAAACCGCGTATGGCAAGTTGTACCCTTGATATATTAATGTAGTTCGCGGCGTGTTTCTGCAAATCGAGTAGGGCATTGTGTAAGTCTTCTCTGGGCGATACCCTAGGGCTGGGAACTTGAGAGGAATCTGTAGCAGATATGTGCGCAGTACCAGATTGTTGCCGTCTTTCAATCCGGGTCTGTACTCGTTCCGACGTCAGTCGAGGCCTGGTCGAGTTTGGTCGTCGCGAGCTTTGCGAAAATGTACAAACGGGACAAATCGAGCGTTCTAGTAGCCCAATTGGCTGTCGCGAGAGCCTTGAGAGGCCAATCCCTAGGCGTGGGACTCTTGGAGGCATCCTCCCGTTGAAGATGCTCACCGGAACAAAATCATGAGGTTGCAAAAAAGAGGGAATGTAGCTTGCAGTTCTGCCTCGAAGCGAAGGCGCAAAATGCGGGATGATCGAATAGCTGCCCCACCACAAATCTGACTGCAGAGAAGCTGCAGGGAAGGGTATTATAGATATATCAAGCTATGAAGGGGGTGTGGGTGGGCAAATGCATATTGCTGCAGATAGATTTAAAAAGTCTGCATTGCTGGTTGGTTACCCATGGAAATTTCACTTGCTAAGACCTAGTCCGCCAAAAGCGCGATCCAACTCATCACCTTGCCCTTCGACATGCGGTCCAGTATTCTGTAGAACAGATGCCTCAGCGCTTGATACATCTACGTCCATCAAATTTTGTGCCTGGTCCTGCGAAGAGTTTCCGCTTGTCTTCCTTTCGGGCTCCAATATCCTGGCCTCGCTATCCAGCCAACCCGGAGCCACCCTCCGTTTCTCTGCCAGTTCTCTAGCCGCAATGGCATCCTCCCAGGCCTTCAATTCCTTGTCGGCATCGTCTTGGACTTTCTGTATATAGGACTTTAAGGCGCTGCAAGAATTTATTATGTCGTCTGGCCTCGCCGCATGTCCCGAGGCGGAAACTATGTATTGGCCTGTTTCAGCGCCCGCCGCAGATCCGGAAGAGACCCCGGTAGACGGGTACGGCAGCGAAGAGGGCAGGCTTTTGTATGTATACGGAAGGGTGGTAGCAGAAGGGAGAGAAACAAACGGCGACACGGTTAGAGGCACCTGCGCCAGCAATGGATGGGGACCTGTGTGCAAGTAAGCTCAATTGCTCTCTCAAAGCAAGGGGAAACCGGCTTACGATTATCGTGCATCGTTGCGGATTAGAAAATACCGATCTGCCAGTAGGAAATGGTAGAAGGGGTTTAAGAGAGACGCACGCGATCAAGGTCGCATTGCTGAAGGATTGAGGCTCGTGTTGGACCTTTTTGCCAGAAGGCTGTGCTTGCTGTGCTCGTGGGTTCGACTGCGATGGGAAGGGGAAGGGCTGCGATGCAATTGGACCCGGCGCCACTGAGACCGATTCCAGGGTCCTTCCAATAGGATTGCGTGCTAGAGGGCGCTTGCCGGCTGTTCCCCTCTCTGCTATCGTGACGAAGATGAAGCTATTCCGAGGCTCGAAGTGGGGGATAGAATTGAGACAACCTGGAGTTGCGACGAGATTATGATGCTCTCCCGCGCCAAAAACGTCTGTGCTCCAGGCCCCAATTGCTGACCAGGGCCCTCCTTAGGGGTGCTGCCTGACAGAACTTCAGCGAGTGAAATCCATTGGCCCCATCGACGCCGATAGCCTCCGACAGCAGCAAAAGGAACGACTACCGTAACGAATAGGTGTGATTGTGTTACCGGTTCTCACACATTCCCAGCGGCTCTGCAGTCTGCTCCTCCTCCAGCCTTACCACCATTCTACTGCACACACGACATTTCCTGTCCTCCTCAACTTCATTTCCACCGTGCCATTTTGCATATCAGATTCGCCGTCCCAACTCGCCCGTTCCTCGGGTAGCGCTGACCCTGTCAACCAGCAAAGGCGGTGCGCGTGTGCCCCACGGACAAACGTCCATCGTACTTCTCCTGAACTGACAGAGCGACGTCGAACATAAATACATTCGCCGAATCCACATCTCCCCAAGAACCCACACGAGGACGACATCGGCTTTTCATCTTGAATAGCGCTTTTACGGGAATCTTCCCACCCCCTCTTTCAACTCGCCATCATGGATGAAGATCCAAAATCCCCCACGGCGCCTCGTGCTCCCGTCGACAAAGTGCAGGTCGACAATGCGCTCAGAGCGATTACTACCAAGAAGCCAGTGCCAGAGATTGATTTCACACTTCACACCATGGAGGATGGGTCCACGGTCAGCACAATGGAGCGTGTCTGCAAAGGTTCGCACTTTATTTCAGCTCCTGCCTACCCCTCAGTATATCTTCATTCTTGAAGTCAAGGCTAATATGATGGTGAAACAGATGTACAAGCTCCTGCAATGCATCCACCAACCGATCAGCAGTTCTTCTCACCTGAAGATCCTGCAAAGCCCAATTTGACCTTCCTCAAGCAACATTTTTATCGCGAAGGCCGTCTCACAGAGGAACAGGCGCTGTATATCATTGAGGAAGGGACAAAAGTGTTAAAGCAAGAACCTAACCTCCTGGAGATGGATGCGCCAATTACAGTATGCGGTGATGTACATGGGCAATATTACGATCTGATGAAGCTGTTCGAAGTGGGTGGCGATCCGTCCGAGACGCGCTATCTCTTCCTGGGAGACTACGTCGATCGAGGTTATTTCAGTATTGAATGCGTGTTGTATCTATGGTCTTTGAAGATCTGGTATCCCAATACTTTGTGGCTTCTGCGAGGCAACCATGAGTGCAGGCATTTGACCGACTATTTCACGTTCAAGCTAGAGTGCAAACACAAGTATTCGGAGAAGATCTACGAAGCATGCATGGACTCTTTCTGCGCTCTTCCTCTCGCCGCTGTCATGAACAAACAATTTCTGTGTATTCATGGTGGATTGAGCCCCGAGTTACACACGCTTGACGATATTCGAGCCGTATGTTTTCTCTCAAATATCGTTTGGAAAGCATCTACTAACAAGTCGCATTAGATTGATCGTTTCCGTGAGCCACCTACGCACGGTTTGATGTGCGATATTCTCTGGGCAGATCCATTAGAGGAATTCGGTCAAGAGAAAACCTCCGAATACTTTGTGCACAATCACGTGCGAGGCTGTTCGTACTTTTTCTCCTACCCCGCCGCCTGTAACTTCCTGGAAAAGAACAACCTACTCTCTGTCATTCGTGCACACGAAGCTCAAGATGCTGGGTACCGTATGTACAGGAAGACTCGTACAACTGGGTTCCCAAGTGTCATGACAATATTCTCCGCTCCCAACTACCTCGACGTCTACAACAACAAGGCTGCGGTATTGAAATACGAGAACAACGTGATGAACATCAGACAGTTCAACTGTACGCCACATCCATACTGGCTCCCCAACTTTATGGATGTTTTCACCTGGTCCCTTCCCTTCGTCGGAGAAAAGATCACAGATATGCTGATTGCAATCTTGAGCACTTGCTCCGAGGACGAGTTGAAAGAAGATGTAACCCCATCCACCGCATCTCCAGGTCCAATATCACCAGCACCCACAACCCCATTGGACCCAGAGTCTCTCGAATACAAGAAGAGAGCGCTTAGAAATAAGATTCTTGCTATTGGTCGTCTTTCGCGAGTTTTCCAGGTTCTTAGAGAGGAGTCCGAGCGAGTTACAGAGCTTAAGACTGCTTCTGGAGGCAGGCTTCCAGCCGGTACTCTGATGCTTGGTGCCGAAGGTATCAAAAATGCCATTAGCTCTTTCGAGGATGCTCGCAAGGTTGACTTACAGAATGAGAGGCTCCCACCAAGCCAGGAAGAAGTTACCAGACAGACAGAAGAAGATCGTGCGCAAGCATTGGAGTCAGCAAAGGAATCGGCGGATAATGACAAGGGGTTACAGCAGATTTCAAGACGGTTGAGCACGTAAGTGAATCGATTGTTAATTGCTCGAGATCCATTACTGATCTATCATACTTAGTGACCGAAAGAGGTGATATACGCAACAGGGCTGGACCACATGATGAACTAGGTTATAACGAAAATTGATGACGATTGCGAGCGAACGTTTGGCTTGCTGGGCTCGGAATCCTCCATTTTCTGATTTCATAGTTCAAGAGGGGATAATGCCAATAATACTCATATTTGCACAGCTTTATGGCACGTCTGCTTACGTGTACAAGGTTCCTTCCCGACCTTCCAGAAATGGCATTGCGCCCGCTTTCTTGGCAGATGGAGTTTCTTTTCAACTAGGAAGTTCAATTATTTCCTACATGCATTATTGCCACGATCCTTTTTGCACTTGTATACGAGTGCGAAGTGTTCGAAGTTGGACGACTCCCCAAGTGGGGAAGTCGCCCTTCGGGGCCGAGCCACGTGGGTTTCGACCCCGAACAGAAGTGCTTGCTTTACAAATCAGTCTGTTTGCTTCACGAGTCGGATCTTCATCGTCTTTTCGGTACATTTTCTTGCATTTCCTTTACGTTTTCGGAGGGATGGCTGGCTGTGTCACTTTTCTCTCGTGGGTTTTATTTTTGGTCGGAGGCGTGGGGAGGTGGGAGAGGTACATCATTGTTTACCCCAGATGGGAAGTGAGAAGCTAACCTTGTATGAGGGGAAATGAAATGCTTTCCCCGCGTTTTTGGTGGTGGTGGTGTGGGGATGGTTGGGGATGTGGATGTGGATGAGGAGGTGTTTAGGTGGTTTGGGATGAGAGGTTTTGTGAAGTTGTGGAGAGAGAGGATATGAGATGGGAAGTTGAAGTTGGAGTTGATATTGAGTGTAGTGTATGAGGTGAAGAAAGTAAAGGGATAGTGGGTGGCGAGCAGATGATTACTAGGGTATCTGGTGCTCTGCTCTTTGCTCTTGCGATTGTGTGTTTTTGATTGTTGATTGCCTTCAAGGAAGTATCACTCTATTAACTAATGGCCTGGGACGAACCTCCTTGCATTCTGTTTGTTTATTTTCTAGTATTTTCTTTTCTTGCTATCTCCAAGAACTCTACACTACTTTACTTTTATCGTAAATTAAAAAAAAGCTTCAGGAGAGATAGATAGACCTTCAAATTTTTCTACAGTAATATCTTTTTGTTTTTGCTTTTCATTTTTCTATACTTTTTCTAATCTTTCTTTTTCCATGAGCGTATATCAGGATGCTACTATAACGTGGCCTACGGTACCTACGAGTTGCGAGAGATATGTAGCAGGACCTACTCGCACCGCCCATAAGTATATTCTTACAAGGTTTCGGTAGGAGATAATCTGCCAATAGAATACTCTGGAATTGACGTCCGACGATAAAATAACCCACTTACAGGCTTTGGCGAAACATACTTATGGGCGGCACGAGTAACCTATGATATTGTACCCCGCTATCAAGACCGTGGGGGGTTTTGGTCTTGGCGAAAACGAGGGAGTTGAGAGTTACGCCTGCTACATGATGTTAGATTTGGTTGTGCTGTTGGGATTTTTTTTTTTTGAAGACGGGGAAAGTTGTTGCTTTGGTCGTACTGTACTCGGATGTCTCGAAGTCGGTGATGAATCGGTGCTTTGGGTTTTTTTGGGTTGGCGGATATTCTGTGGAGGTCTGTTGAGGTTGCTTTGGATGGAGTCGGGATGCTTGATTATGCAAAGGTCGCTAGGTCGCATTGGATGTTGCATTGGATGTCGAGCTTGATAGTCTCAAGCCGATTGTTGCGCTGGAAAGCGGTCAGGTTATATATCTTTCACCTTTTGGTAGATGTCGGTCAAGGAGAGGTGAGGAGAAAGCAAGATGAGAGGCTTGTTTCTTGATACACCAAACTTAACTGCTTCGGTACTCTTTCTTTGCTGTTCTCCCTGCTGAATTAAACCCGTTCGACACGCTTGAGGCATGTTACTCGTCTGACTCGTAAGAAAAGAGAGGATATCAACTGCATATTCGAAACAACAACCACCAGTCGCGCTAGCACAATTTCAGGAAGGAAAGAAGCAGTCGAAAGCAAAAAACAAGAAATGCAATGGAAAAGAGAGTTACAAATTGACGCCTGACAACCTGTTCGTGAGAATTTCGTGTTCTCGTCCATCATCACATAACGACTGTATCGAGACAACTCCAAGCCTGCTTCCTGATCCAATACGAGTCGGCCCTGTTCCTAGCACCCGCTGAGCTTGTTCCAAACACCTATCGAGCTCGTTCCACGCACCCGCCGAGCTCGTTTCTCGCTCCTGCCAACGCCGTCCCCTTCACCGACCACTTCGCTAGCACTCATTCGCGTGTTCCGACGCCATCATTACGATCGCCCTCACGCTTGCCCTCACCCTCCCCATCAACGCCATCGGGTCCTCCTCGCCTCCGTCTCATCTCCAACTCCTTCTCCTCGCGTATATCGCGCTTCTCCCAGACCAGATCCTTCAACCACTTATTCTCATCCTCGAGCTCCTTCACGCGGCCTTCGAGCTTGGAGACGAGACTTCTGCGTTCTTCCGAGGCGCGCTCGAGGGATTGCTCGCGCTTCTTCTTCTTGGCGCGGAAACGCGCCGAGGCTGCTGTGTTGCGGAGTCGTTTCTGCTCGGCTTCTGGGTCCGAGAGGGTGCCGCCGGGGGTTTGGGGGGAGTTGGAGTCGGTGGGTGAGAGGATGGCGTTGGGGTAGGGTGAGATTGGACCGCCGGCGTGATGGCCGGCTTGGATTAGGGAGATGTTGGCGTGTTGAGAGTCGACGTAGAAGGGGACGAAGCCGTTGGGAGGGGTCGAGTTGAAGCCATTTGGAGGAGTTGAGACGAAGCCATTGGGAGGTGTCGATTCGGTTGATGAGGAGGGCGGATAGCCGTAGGTGTCGTACTGATATTGGTTTGGGCCTTGGGACTGCATCGTGTATGGGTTTACCATAGACAAGGGGGACGCCCCGTCCCAGAGAAAGGCTGCCGAGCCGGGAGGATGGCTCGGGAAGTCTGATGGGTGCGTTAGTTCTTGTTTACTGAGCCATTGAATCACGAAAGTGTGATGACAAGCAATGAGATGGATGGCAATGGGAGCAACAAACAAGCAGCGTGGAATTCGCAATGGAGGAGCAGGATCGAAAGCAGGAACTATGTCAGTGCCTGGTGAGGGACGGGCACTACTCGAGTACCACCCAGCCGAGGTGTGAGGTCAAGTCGCAGAATAAGACGACAGAGCAGGCGGCCAGCGTGCACCTCGAGTCTGTCATGAAGTCTCTCATTCGAGCTCCTTAACCTCCCCCCCGCCAATAAGTGGGTCACGTGTAATGTCACCATATGCACCTCGATTGCGAACACTGCAGGGGACAAGGAGCACGACCACGGCGACTGTCAAAGGGCAGTTGTCACTGGTCCTGTCCTGCCACCTGGTTGCGTAGCCTGCCGATGTACCCAGGTCAAGCACAGAGATTGGCGTTCCGTCCCGTTGCCAACCGTCGATCCAGCTAGACTTCGAGGGGGTGTTCGAGGGGGGGGTGGATAACGAACGATACCGACCCTCAACCTGCGCGCAATGCGAATGCGAACGCGAACGCATGTCAGAGACGCAAGTGCAGCGCTTGCTGGATGCCTGCTCTTCTAGCAGAGGGTTACGCGGTGGCGCACCAAAAGGTGGTTCATTGCCACGTGAAGTTTCGAGGATGTGAAGATAGGAGAATGTGAAGATGAGGCGAGGCTGATATCGATCTCACTACTTTTGAATATGGTCTTTTATGTTCAAAAACCGTGAAATCAAATCAACCAATTCAACTCTTCTTCACATCCACGTCCAAATCCAAATCCACATGCAAATTAAAGTGAGGAATGTGGCCATCGAAAATGGCTGCACATCTTCTTCCGCATCCAACAAGTGTAAAATCAACCCCTGGAGAATGTTTTTTGCACATTCAACACGCAATATCAGATGCAACCTCAAAACAGACTCAAAGCAGAAGGTTTGACAAATGCATGCAAGACTCAGGAGAAATTCCGCACATGAAGAAAACTCAGAAACAAACTTCGCACATGAAAACAAAAACAGGGTTCGAGAACCGGAATGTTTGCAAAAACAGAACGCAGCCGACGTACTTGGATGTCTTCCTCCTGCGCCTTCGTCCCAAAAGCCAGGTTCGCCCGGCAGAGGATCAAGGTCGTAATAGCGGCTCTGCGTCGCCGTCCGGCTCATGAAAGCCTCGACATCGGACGAAGGAAACTCGGAGGATTGACCGTCATTATTCGGAGAGGAGTGGTTGTTGAGCTGCTGCATGACCGCGTCTTCGGTGCTTCGCGCGCGATCGAATGCTCAGGGCGTGCCCTGAAGATCGATTGTCTTCTGCAAGAAATAGGTGCTCTGTGCACGAGAATAGGGCAGAGAGCCCGGTGGTTGGGTGATGGGCACGTTTTCGTGCTTTCGATGCAGATAACGCAAGATATATGGGCTGTGGTGGAATGGGTATGGATGGGAAACAAACGAGACGTAGAAAGAGAATGTTGTGCTGCCTGGGTTTGAGAAAGGCATATATACCTGGGATGGAACCTCCACGTACAGTCCCTCCACTTGCAGTCCCTCCACTTGCAGGCGCTTCCAAGGTGGATTATCCGTGATGCGTTTAGCGTTCACTGTTGCATGTTCTCTGGCCGCTATCATTCACGGTCTGCTATCGTTCAATTGACCTGCCTCGGAAGACGGCCGAAAAAGGGGAGTGGTTTGGACAGGACAGCCGCTTTTGTGGAAAGACGCTTGTCTTCGGCTCCGTCGTGGGGAAGCGAGACCACCCCCGGTCGCGAGGACAAAGATTCTGCAGTCCAGCCCAGTGGTGGTCAGGCCAGTGCCCACCGTCGAGGGGGGCGAGGGGGGGCACAAAGGGGATTGTCACGGATTGTGGGCCCCAGGGCTTGGCTTGACTATGGAATTGGCCGTGGAGTGAGGGAATTCTGGGTGTCTGCCAATGGAGATGGTGGGATTTGCGTGGCTCAGATGCATTTAAATGGCTGGTGATGGGTGATGGGTTGGGTGTCCGGCAGGTGTCCTCAGTCCTGGCGGTCCCAGATGTCCCAGACTCCCAGACTCCCAGCTGCTTGTCCAAGTCGTTCAAGGCAGCGCGGGAAAGGGGGGTCGTGCGGGGGAAAGCAGGATTGCAGGTGCCGCCTCCTAATGGGATCTTCAACTCTTCAGCGAGGGGAAGTGGGAACCGTGGGAAGGAAGTGAGTATGCTGCAAGTGGCATAGCTTGAGAAATCTCACGATGCTGCACGGACAGTGGTGGGAAATGCAGTGATGAGGTAGTGAGTATGCTGGGTAGTGAGTGTGCTGGAAGTGGCAGAGAGCGAGCATGAACTGAGTATGCTGCAAGTGGCATAGCTCGAGAAATCTCACGATGCTCGACGGCAGGCAGTGTTTGGTGTTGCGGGCAAGAGCATCACCAAGCACAGCGTCGGCCGGCAACCAACCCCACACTCACTCCCACACTGTCTTCACTCATCAGCAATCGATTGGCAGTGGCGTGTCTACAATCTTGGAAGCCCTCAGCAAACACCTGTCACTCGTCAAATGCTCCAATTATGCAGTCGTTAAATAGTCCCGTTATGGGTGGTGGGTGTCACCAGAGGCCCCTCTCCCCTATATTATGCCCTAGCCCTTAGCGTACTAGGCCCCTCTCGCGTCTCCGCTCCCGATGCAGGCGAGGAGACACAACCGCAACCCCAGGTTATCCATCTTCATTTTGCAGTCCCTCGTAACGCCGTTGTGTGTCACATCGTCCGCAGTTGCAGCTGTCCAGATGCTGCACAAGAAGATGGCTGTCAGTCTAAAACTCGGACACGCTTCCGGCAGCAACAGGCAACTACCACACCTTTAATTCCCGCAGGACAACAACACAATCCAGGCAGAGCTTGATATTATTTCCGGAGATAAGATACCTAGCTACTGGAGTCAACAACACATTTGAGGGCGGGTATCACGGTAAGCGTTTCTCCATGACCCCCACGAGCTCGGAACAAATACGACGCGTGGTCTCCGGCCCTGGAATTCATTACTTGAGATCACGTTTTAATTGGAGCACGCGACAAATAACCGAGGCCCTAATACTACCCCTTCTCAGGCGCTTAGTACCGCATGATAAGGTATAGATAATAGAGTACATCTCATGTCCAATCTTGATACGACCTCAGCGAATAGGCCTCCTATCATCCTCTCACCATTCTTTCAAAAAATCGTCGCTATGACCACTAAACGCTCTCCATACACCACATGGTGGCTTGCCTTCGCGACAGACACTTCATCTAGACACGACCACGACAAGGGATGTACCGAATACAATCTTCCCGCCTCATTCAGCGCCCCGAACTAGAGCAGCTTTGAGGCTGGCTTTTGTACAAGGTACAAGCAGCTCTTTCCTGGGTTCACCAACCACCATAGGTCACGCGATCACTCGTATGAAAGGCCGCTGCCACCGAGAATCCCTTCCTTCTTTTTTCCCCAGATCCAGATTCCACTGGTAGATGCCTGATTCAGCCCCTCGATCCGTCAGCTTGGTTTTCCCTCCTTCCTCTAGACATCCCCCCCGCTTTTTCCCCGGGGAGGATCGTACGATGCAAGAGGCAGAGTCGGAAGCCTCAAACTGATTTTATTGATCAAAATAGGCTGGCGGCTAAATAGATCTGCTAGCGGGTTTTGCCTTGGGGCTGAATTTCAAGCGTGAGGTGATGGCAGTGGTGGGCTGGGATTGTTTACTTTTTTGCTGAGATGAGTTCATTGTGCTAGCGGCTTTTGGTATTTTGAGACTTCATGCTAGCAATTACGGCCTAAGGGGTTGGGTTGCGAGCATGTCGAAGCTCGAGCAGGATTTGCAACTTTCGGAGGTGTTGTCATTTCCGAGAGGAGGAATAAGCACTGCTGCGCGAGAAGTGATGTTGACGTGGGGGGTTAGGAGACAACACTATCGTGTATAACAGGTTGGGCGAAAGATAATGGTGAGATGAACAGTGGCACGGAGCTAACGCTAATCAAAATATCAACTTGGACGCCATAGCCTGTGCAGAAATCAATGCATCTCGATGAGGAGCAATGCTATCTTCTTATGGATTAGGAACCCGAAGAGAGGTCAAACAGTTTCTTTGAAGTGTTACAAGACACTCTTAGGGCAATAGCCACGAATACCCTAGCTACTGTATGTATCACCGAACACGCCCTAATCGTCTAAAAGCCGACTTACAACACTATATGATATCGTATCACTCTCCCACTACTCGCAACCGGGTGTAACACCAATATGCCAGCGTCCAAAACCTACGTCACAAAATACCGTAGTAAGAACTACTGCAGTCAGTATCCCAACCAACTGGAACTCGTTTCCGGAGTAGGGGTCTAATAGGTGGGATAAGGTCGTCTCTCCCACGCCTCGGCGATTCTGGCGATAAGATAGGTATCTTTATATGGTGCGAGTACAACTTCTGGGGAACCTACTAGCGCCACGATATGTTTATTTGGCTTTTTGTAAGTGTGAATTTTGGTAATTTTCCGAGGTGCAGTGAGGGTTCGTATTGAGCACTAGATGACTTTACAATAATTTTGTGTTTGTAGGACAAACGGTTAAGGGGGTTAGTATTGTTGAGATCTCTCGATATTTTCGGGACTTGCGCTAACAGAATATCATATCATGCTAGTTGAGATCCTGTAGCGTTGTTGATCATGAACCACGGTATCTTAACCCACCAGATTCAATGTAGATACTGTATGTGAGTGGATCTAGCTCGGTGCTCCCCCTGAACACCACCACCCTCCTACCACGTCCACCTTTGTCGCTGAAACTACTCCAAAATGCCCTGAACCAGTCCCCAGAACACATGATCATCACTTGCTTACCAACATGCCAACAGAACCCTGTCACCACAATCCCATCTCGAGGGGAATGGTTATCTAGTCCCCCACTACAGATCCTACAGCCTCAAAACACACGGCCAAACTAGCGAACTCTTCGCTAGCTCCTCCACGTTGTTTGAGAGACAATAAGGCCGATCCAATAATCACATCCCATCCCGCGATACTGTATCTTTTTCTTTGCCCGTCAATGCCAAGCTCTTTACCCCCTATTGAATTCGGGTACCAGCCGCTTTGTACCCCGCCTTGGATCTACTCGAGATGGGCAAAGCTTGATTTATTGGAGCTGGGTGGCGAGTGGCGAGTAGGGAAAATGGCATCTACGGTAGCATGGAGAATCCATTTTTCGCTAGTAGGATTTGATTAAGAAAGCCATCCGACAGAGCACAACCCGCTTACCGTGTTCGTACCACGTCGTACCACCATCATGAAGTTCCCCTTACCCTGAGACGAGGAAGAGTCGGGTGGAACGGCTTCACTCGTGGGAACCTGTCAGCCACGCAACCTGATTGCTGGAAATCAGCACTTAACCACTCCCTTGGATACGGGGGTGCTTACAAGATCATTGCCACACACAACTAAAGCTGAATAGCAAAGACGATAAGAAGAAATGTGTTAGCACTGGTGATGATGTCCGTCCTAGGATGCGGCGACTGGGAGTTTATCACTGGCACTTTTGAGTTGGCGGAGAAGGAGTGATTATGTATATTGCTAGCAGATTCTGAGTGCTTGGCAAGTAGCCATTGTGTTTTGAGTTTGGATTCTTCGTTAACTCCAACAGAGTTTCTGTATTGTACAGTACATACAACAAGACGGGACAGAACATCTGCTAGTAGTGCAGTGTTACTCTAGTACTATACTGCAAGCGCAAAAATTAACTACGTGCGAAGGAAGTCCTCACCAGCGTTCGAGATGCTCAATCACTTGTACAGTATTTGCTTAGACTTTCTCGCGCTTCTCCTGCCCGATCTCTCCCAAACTCCAACTCCCTTCCCTCCATTTGACTTCTCACATCCTTCCAAACACCATCACTCCTTCTATTTTCCTTCTCCTACACCATTTACAATTCAAACCTTTATTTTTCCCGCTCGTACTGTACCAAATTTAGGATCCGTGGCCAGGGTCCCACATTAGGAAATCTGAGCGATTGACTAGGGGTCGTTATTCTTTGTTTTTGGGGGCCGAAGAGGCTGAGCTCGATGATCGCGAACTTGTGCTGGAGCCTGGAAAAGCCGCTAGCACCCTTGTCGTTGTTTGAGGGATATAGCACATCTTTTTTTGAGGGAAGGATTGTAGGTGGTGGGAGGGTTACTTTGTGAGGAAGTGGTATGATGGGTGCCTGGGAGGATAGGAAGGTAATAGGTAAGTAGTCTCATCTTCAAGTTGAAAGTTGCACATGATCTTGAGTGTTAACTGTGTGAACCAGGCAATCATGTCAAGGCTTCGGGGTTTTAGGTGAAGATAATGACAAGAAGTACGCTTCCATACTGTACTCTATAGTCGAAGTCGTATTGCCGAAGTTACAAATTGGCAGAATTTGGGAGCGCGTTGGTTCAGTTATCTATAAATGTACTGATCTTTTGCTAACGTATTCAGCAGAGCCACGACAGAACTGTCCAAGTTGCAATTCCATTCCAATTCGACGTTGTTGGAATTGGAACGGTATGAGCTTTTGCACTCCAAGAAATTCGAAGTCATGCTCCCGCTTCAGCCATCAACGCTTACTCTCGAATCATATTTAGTCCAAGAGTCTTCAACTCCGAATCGATTGCTAGGGGAGAGCTTCCAGAGCTGTATCAGCCCTGACCAAGCCGTCCCCTCGAAGTGAGTCTCCATAACCAGCCATTTGTGTTGTTGAATCGGATAAAGTTCGCCCTCAGAAAATGATGTATCTGAGGAAATTTGATGTAGAGACGTGACTGATAAGCCTAGGTGAGTATGACAAGGTGGCTTTTAATGATTCAGTCGATCTGGCTTTACCAAATCACTCGGCACAGTCACCTATCCGTTCGCAAGTCTCTGCCAGTGAATTTTTCGCATGATGTTGAATCACTGAAGGATTGATTCATTCCGAAGGTTTCAATCAATCATAATACTGTACAGCTATAATCGCGCGGTTGCCTGATATTAGTTTTATACCAGCCGGTCAAACCTTCGCCTCCTTTGACGCAAACCCAAAACGGTTTTCAGGCGCAGGTAACAGCGGAACGACATTAGATGAGATTTGTCTTTTAACTGTAAAGTTTTGCAAAAATTTCAGTGACATATGAGTCGGTATGACATGCAGACAGGGAGGAATGTAGAGTGGTTGACGTTGCTCTGGAGTAGCCCCTTTTATTTTTGCCGATACTTGCGGGACAGTGGAACGATCAAATCGTAAAATTACATTATCCAACAATTCATGCCACGCCTTTTTCCTTCTTCCTTCCTATCCTCGCCATTTTTATTACTGCCCTCATGATGTATAATTTATGTATGCTTCCTCCCCCTGACTCTCTTTCCAACCGCTCTTTCCACGGACGAAAACATAAAAGGAGCAAAAACGAGCTGCAGTGGGTCTGGTGAGCATACTTTTCTGAACATTCTTTGACCGACAGGTTGAAGTTTAGATGATAGTGATGTAGTAATTCCTCTCTCTTCCAGTTCCCTTATCTGCGATTTCGACATGATCATACAAGTACTCGTCCAAAATATCCAGAGCACCATGCATTATCGCCTGCGCCGGCGGCCAAATACTAAAAACTCCTAATCGTCGAAACTGCCCCTTCTGTTCTGCTGGCACGAGAATCAGGCCCGTGGTTTTGTTTTCGTCATGTTGAGTATACATCACATATACGCCACGGCCCATCCACATATCCGGATCGTCGTCAAAATAAGCGACAATATTTTGAAAGTACACATCCCCAATTTTGAGCCTACATTCAAGCCTTCCGCTGGCATCGATTGTCGGTTGAATAATTCTCGCGGCTTTCAGTGCAGGACAGCGTAGTTGTATTATGCCACCCTGGATCTCTCCGAATCTGTCTCCCCATGCTGGAGTTACATGGACATCAACGACTTCGAAGAGGCACCAATAAGCGGAGGAGAATAATTTCCGATTTGTGAAAAATGTGCCGATGACACCTTCAACAGATGCCCAAGACCACGTTGGCGCTCTGTAATACTGTGGTCGATAAGGAAACCCCTCGCTGAGTTGTGAGTTTCGAAACCACATCAAGCCCTTTTCCATATTCTGTCTCCACAATCCAGCATAATACATTTCTTCGCTATACCCTTGGTATCCGGAATTCTTCGTTAAGAATTTTGCAACTCCTGCTATAGCTGGAAGCTTGTCGTTCTCCTTGGTAAGCGAGGTGCGTGTATATGCCATCACGATATCTTCCCAGGTCAGGTTATTGGATATTGTTGGAACGCTCGGTTTATCGGATGCCTCGAGTGCTAGTTGTCTGCGCCAATTTACTATACCATTCGGTTGCGATTCACATGCTCTGAGCCTGGAACATCCCCAGAATAGCTGATTCCCACCAAAATATAACGTTCGTGGCGCTAGAATACGCTCCTGAAGAACCCATCCTCTTTTTACCAAGGGCGAGTTATCAATCTCCGTTTCCCATATACGCATGTCCTCGTTTTCAACAACCCAGTACATCTTTTCTCGGCGGCTTTGCGTTGTTAGAGGCATTCTACACAGTCCAATGTGCTCTGGAATTCGGTCTCGGAAGCAACCTTCAGATCCGTCCTTCGATGCTGCAGCTGCGAAGTTGATTTGAGAACCGCGATAGACATCGCACATTGTTAATGATTCAACCTGCCAGTCTTCTTTGCTGTTTTGAATGATACATAGAGAGTCTATCCAGATATACTCAAGTCCCACCATCCGGGTTACCCAAATGGCCTCTTTGAATGTCTTTGATAATGCTTCGAAGGGAACTTTATATAATAAATGCTGTAAATTCTCAAGTTGCAACGTGAAAAGAACGGATGTGCCCCAACAATGACTAAGTGTAGCGTACGGCACCTTCCTGCCTAATGATGCGGTTTGGCAAAGGCGAATTTCGTCGTCAAACCTCCCAACGTAGAGTAGACGCGTTGGCATTTTCAAGCTTGTCTTCTCCTCTGATTTTGAATGATCGTGATGTGACAGACAAGTGTTGAGCCAATGGCGGGCAGTGACCCAGCTCTGCGGAGAGTCTGTGCTTCTTGAAATCTTGTTAATAGGTACACTATGAGGCAAGATATGCTCAGTCTCTATCTCTTGACGTTCTGGTGATATTATTAGCATTATTATATACTCGGATTCATGCGAACTCACTTTCTCTCAATATTAAATAATGTGTCTCCCGATCCTCAACTGCGATCAGAAATCCGGCGTACTGTAAATTTCCCGTATGCCTGCGACAATCCGCTAAGGAATCTCCAATAGTAGTCGAAATCATGCGACATAAATGGCATCCCCAAGCAGCAGCACCCTTCACCTCGCTCGACGGTTGCGTTAAATCCACCACATATTCTGATCGTTTCTCAAGTGTCAGCCAGTCTGTGCTCCGCGACTTTTTGATGTCTTGCAAGAATTTTTGGCAGGTCGGACATAGCTTTGAAGATCGTGCTCGATCTTCGGCGCTTGGTTGTAATGAAAGCTGTCGCTGTAGTTTGCGGATGAAGTTGCCACTATTTGGGCCATGTTCCATCGTGGCGAAGTCGCGCTGCAGCGTTGCAATTGGCCCAACAAGTTGAGCGGTAACGAGACGATGCGGCACGGAAAAAGAGGCTCTGAAGCTGACAACGCTAAGCCTAATAGGGCACTTTAGCACCCCCTGCCCCCTGTGAAGTTGAAAGTGGATTTGGGTGGCTCTTGGCATGACCATATGCAGGGTTTAAGTGACCTTTCCAAGAGTCTATTTACGGGAGTCTAATAGTGGAGTCTATACCCACTACGAGGACCAATCCACTTTGCACACAGCCCTTAGCGTGGTGTGCAAACTCTAAATTTGCACCCGAAGTGGATCAAACTGAAGAAGGTGAAAGTGGATTCGAATGTGGCTGATGGTATATAAGTGGAATTTGGCATCCACTTTCGCTCGCACCCAAACAGGGGGCAGGGGGTGCTAAAGTGCCCTAATGAATAGCCCCTGTAATTGCGACACTGAACTCAATTTCGCTCATTTTCCGGGGTGGACATAGTGGGTCAAAAGCTGGGGCCAAGGGCCCCCCTTTTTCGCAGATCTCGCTTGCGATTACATACAAATCGCTTGAAGCAACGCTAATAATGAATGCGTGATGATTTTCTGGTCCATATCATGGACACTAGTGCTCACTTTTTAGCCCCCAGAACTTAATACATTTTGCATCATGATCAAGCCTCATTCGATTCACCCTTAGTTAACCCTCTATCATCTAACGGCTAACTAAAAGAGATCATTAGAATTTACGCACCAACACTCGACGAGTTACCAAATACTCCACGCTCTCAAGTCGATTTACCTGTCAAATCTTCAACAAGACCCAAACATACTAGATACTCCGGACGTAAATGTAGTTATCATTCCCGTAGTAGCAAAGCGAGCTAGGAAGGAATAACCTCAGGTGCACTAAGCGCCAAGATCACCAATCTGAGGGGTAATACAAAGCTCGCAAGCTCGCTTTGGATCATTATCGATTTCGAAATTAGAATTGATATTGGACGGTATTACTCAACTCGAAGACTTCCCGGGAATAGAGCTGCGGATACACTTTCTTACCTCGTTGGCTATGATGGTGAAACCTCCCGTAGGGAAAACCTGTGCATCTCTTGCCTATCTCATCCCTAGCATCGTGCTATTGAGCAAGGGAAACACTTAGCAACACCTACTAGCACAGCAGGGCTCACTCATCTAACCAAAGCACAAAAAGAGGTCTAATTTCCACCTTCTGATTACCGTATTAGCAAGCCATAATATCAAGGTCATACAGTAGAAAGAAGATACGTTTTATTTCAACGGATAAAAAGCCCATAAAACACAATAACAAATACAGCCAAACTATTATCCCCCGGTTTTCAGTTACTCTACTCTCCCATCCAACAAAACGTTAGATAGAACATAGTTAAAGGTAAAAGAATACCTGATGATAGCTTAAACAGGAAAAGGTAACTACTGTAGAAAAGTCTATGTTGAGATGGCTATCTCACACGAGGACATGATATTCGTCTCTTAGTTTCTGTGCATTTCGTGCTAGGCTCTTTAAGTAGCTCTTTAAAACCCTAAACTATATCCACAAAACCGCACAACACCAGCCCAAACCAGCTAAACACCGCAATTCAATCAATACAAAAACGAAGAATCCAACAGAAACACCCCTACAACACCAACCAACCAACACCCTAACACCCCCTACTTTCCCATACATCTTCTGCAATGACCATAGAGCGCTTGGCTCTTCACATTCAGGTCAAAGGCAGCAAGTTGAAAGAAACGTTTGTGCTTAGAGCACAACTTGTACTTTTCACCCTCGTGGAGGATGAACTTTCCGCCCGTGTGGCCCGGGGGAACACCGATGCCCTCGTAGGGATTTTTGATTCCGGACCCGCCTTTCTTGGGAGCAGGAGCGCGCTTCTTCTGTGCTGTCTTGGTGGCACGCTTGGGAGGAGGAGCCATGCAGCGGCGACGGGGGCTGATATCCATGTCGATATCCGGGATGGTGTCGCTGTCGGACAGGGAAGGAGCAGGGTGTTCGTAGGCTGATTGGGGTGGGCATGTGTGGTTATGACCCGTGTATCCTCCCCTACCGTTGTTGCCCTCAAAAGGGACTTGTGCTGTGTTTTGGCTGGGATGTGGTGGGCATTGAGGTGGGAATTGTGGTGCAAAGCCAGAGAAATCATGCGGATTGCTGTCATCGAGGCCAATGAGTTGATCGAAGCTGAGTTCTGGGATGTACGGTCTGGAGCTCAATGGTTTGTATGGCAACAGAGAGATGGTGTAGTTGGTATCCAAGTGCTTTCTGCAGGTGAAGTCGCGTCCGCCGCTTTGTCTGATCAAGCATGCCCTCTCAACCTTCTGTCCCTCCGTAACTCCAAAAACCTCCAAGTGTTGCGCCTCATCGATCTGCACGATATCACCCTCTGCATTCTCGGCATATATGTTGACCTTCTTACACTCCTTGTTGCATCGAGTCTTGAAGTATACAACCAAGTAGATGTGAATATAGGTCTCCCAAGGGATCGATTGGTGTCGATTCTCAACGCGCATTGGAAATCTGCCACTGCAACGGAGCTTGAACTTTCGAAGAGTTTCACCCGATGCCGAGTTATCGAATTCTTCAGGCTCAAGGTCGACAAACCGGAGAGCACAGCGTGTGGTTCCTGCACAGCACATGATTCTATCACCTACGACTCGTTTACCCTGTAGAGGATTGGGCTTTCGTGGACTTTGTAGAGCCTCCGAGGAGTCGTCGGCTTGAGAGAGTAGCCTGGCAAATTCTGTAGCTGTCGGGACCGTTTCCATCTTCTCCAAGTCAAACTGTGTTGCGTCGATGATCGTAGCGCCTCGAGAGGCTCCGCCGCCGGTTGAAGCACGATCGAATCGAGGTGGCCTAGTAAAGAGTGAAAGCGGATCCGCCTCGAGCTCAGATTGCGCCGCCTGTATCTGAGCATTATTCGGCGCGTTCCGTCGCAATAGAGAGGCGTCATTGATGGCAGTAAAGCGATTGTATTGAGCGTATTCATCACCCCAGGAACCGCCGCGGTTCTCGTTCCTCGTCATCTCGTCGAACTCGGTAATATCCGTCTGGAGATGGTTTTGCTGATTCGAGAGAACTGGCATGATGGCGACGGCGAGGCAATGGCGGAGGTTCTGCGAAAGATATGGCGGAAAGGATGGCGCGATGCGATGAGATTGATTCTGGAGGTAGCTTTGCAAATAAATTCGATGGAACGCAAGAGCGAAAAACAAGAAACGATCAATTGGTGCCAGGCGAACAGCGGAGATGGAAGTGTGCGGCAAAATTGAAAAGGCCGGTCAAGAAAAGAATTTGTGCGGAAAGGTGAATGGTGCGCCGTCTGTATAGACAGACGCGAAAGTAGGGACGGTGCATTGGAACACTTGGACGCGACGCGGTGAATATCAAAGTGCGAATATAATCGGGTGAGTGGTGCTGTGGTGAGAGAGGGAACGTTGAAAGTGAGGAAGTTCCTAACTGAACTCACGCAGAATCTCCTGGCCGATTCTCTCAAGTGCGTTAGTCAACCAGGAAGGAACTCGCACAGCTGGTGCAAGCTGTCTCTTCACATCTGAAATTGCAAGAAGAGCATACCGTAAGTAAAGGTGTGCCGATTGCTATGTGTTAGCTAAAAGATAGAAGATTCTGCTCAGCCATTGCCCTTTTCCTCCCACATATCAATGCGCCTCAGTTGCTTCGGTCATCACGAACTCTGAAAGCGAGACCGTTGACTCAACCTCAACCTATAACTCATATTCCTCTAGCGTAGACTTTCGAAATGCAGGGTGTAAACGGCGAGGTGTTAAGTCCCAAACAGCACACCGATAGACACAGCCAACATGGAGCGGACACTTATACTTGCGGTAGACTTGACGAGTATCAGAGTAATAGCGAGAAATTGCGGCGCGGATCTCTTCTTGTGTTGCCCATTTGCCGTTCTTCAGGTCCAGTTCCAGATAGGATCCGCCTTCGTCGAAGATGGTGTTGTAGGTTGGGAGAAAGAATCTGTCTTCGGCAGTTGAATGCGGAGTCTTGACGGCGTAGACTTCGGGATGTTCCAAGGAAGTCCACTGAACAGTGGGATCAGCAGATCGGAAAGGATTGTCGAGTATATCTTTCTCAATAACAATCACTTGACGGAAAGTCTTTGGGCTTCCAGGATACAGTTCGCGAGTAACGCGGTCCACCGAGACTGTTGGGTTCCATAACGAGTCCTGCGAAAAGGCGCCCCAAGGGTTGTGCTTCATCAAGTCAACAAAGTGGGTAAGCAGTTCCTGTCTTTCTGTGTCCTCGGTGTGGCCTTCCTCGTAAGCCACAATGCGATGGCAACAGAGCGGCGCTAAGCAGAGTTGTTGATCAGCATTCAATCTTTGAGTTAGAAACGATGAAGAAGGATAGACAAGGGTAGATGGATGGATGGAAGATTCCAAGGTGGTTGCGCAGCGCAACCAAAGAGCGCCTTGAGCTTTGATGGCGACACTTAAAAAACAACATACCATGGTGATATTGCCGCAACGGTAACTTGGATTCCGCGCTGGTATCTGGGCGCTTATCTTCTGACATGTTGATTCAGTGGTAAGATGAAGCAGTCAAGGGCCCTTGCGTTGAATAAGTCAAGTCCAGGGCGGTTGCGCGGTGTTTTTTGTTGTTGGAAAGATCGTTTGCTTTTGCGGGATGGTATTTATGTTTGTTCTTCGGCAAGCCAAATAATCGGGTGCAGGTCAGGGGAAAATTTTTAACATCCGGAAATCGCTCCTGTTGATTGTGAATAGCAATTGCCCATAGAGCCGAGCCTCCGACTCAAACTTCCTATCGTTGGCAACAAATTTCCCACCTCCACCACGTCCTGCTTTGCTTTGCAGCTTCAACGTTCAACATCGCATCGCTCGTAGAGAAGTGTCTCATTGTGTTTTCATTCAAACAAGGAATTGCATCGCAGTATTTGATTTACGAAGTCGCCCCTATGGTGATGCTCTTGGTTCGCAGAACTGGTCGGAGGGAGACCCAGATGTCACTTCTCAAGCGCATCATGTTAGCAGCGCCTTTGCGTGGAATTAGCATTGTAATGCTAAGCTAGAGTACTATGCTTGAGATACTTCAGATCCAAAATCTCATGCAAGTCTGATACATTGACAGATGCTATATCTTGATTGCAAGAGGTGGGTTTCTGACACTTTGTCAACCTCAGAGGAACTTCCGCCCTTCATTGAATCTTCTACAAATTGATGGGTGGCATCTCCATATAGACAAAAGGGAGTCTGGATAAGAAGGGGATTGACTTATACTTTGGTTGCGTAGCTAGCTATGGCTAGCGCTGTGTATTCACTGGCTGTGAGTTTCGTTCAACAGCTCCACCAACTCCTCCTCGGCTCGTTATTTTCTCAATTAGCTGCCATGCTGTGGCAACAGCAGTTGGAGGCGAGTATACTAAGGAAAGTACGCATTGCATCATTGCGTGGCGAGGTGCAAAAGTAGTAGGCAGCATCATATTCTCTGGTGCTTCTGGTTGAGGTTGAAGTTGTGACCTTTTAAGCGACGTTACCCAGGTACCTGGTACGTATGCACCACGAAACGGCGCAGGATTACCGTGACGCAAGACGCAAATCTTCTGTGTTGTAAGGTATTCTTGACGAACACAACATATACGACGAGGCTCTTGATTCCTACTAGGAGCATTACGGTATCTAGTAGATACCGTGACTTCGCAACATGAGGGCAAATGCAAGTCTCCTGTTTTTCATTAGCTGATTGAGCGACTCATATAATAAGAAACAAAAGGGCCTGCAAGGAATAAAGACTTTCACCCATAAGTCATGGGTAGGCAGGCAGAGGGAAGACGGAATCTGAGGGTAGGGAGACTACCAGCACCCGAGATGCATGGTTCTCAGCCATAAAGGGCTGCATGAATGAGCACGAGGAGCTTTCTCGCACATTGGCAACCCAGTAGGGCATGAGCAACACCCTTCTTACTTACTGCACTCAAATGAATAATCGAGGTATACTTATTAGTGTCCACGTCAAGAGCGAAGCGATTACCGCCCTCATGGCAGTGGCCTCCAGAGGACCAGCGGAGCGTCACATTGTCCTTCCTTCCCGTCTTCCGCATAACAACGAAGTGGCACTGCTTTGAAAGTACAAGATATGTTCAACGTAATGCTGCAGATGCCGCAGAACAGGAATTTGATATTACCATACTTCGAGTTGTCAGTGTCTTTACGGCGACCAATTGCTTTGATGTCGTCTGGAGAAAAGCTTGGCCCAGCCTGCGCAGATCCTTACTGGGGGCTAGGCATGCTTCCCTAATTTTAGGTTGACCCGCGGGCTTGATGGCGATCCGTGAGGCCGAAAATGGATTGGCTGGCGCTTCCTTTGGCCAGGGTCTATTAGTAAGCAGCGAACAACATAAAAGCCAGGGTGCAGCCCTGGCTTCTTCTTGCTTCCTACATGCCTCTTTCCATTGACTAAAGGAGTCTCAACAGCTTCTTTTGTCGCCTGCTTCTTGTTCCTCAAAGCAGGACGACTCTTCAGTCATGGAAGAACGTCATTTGTGCACACCTTCGTTGGTTGTTGCGCATCTTATTCCTCAAATTCAGCCGTTTGCTCTCCAAAGGGATGCAATCGCTTCTTTCTCTGCCTCCTGTGGTCGGCCACCGATAACTCGTCAAGACTCGTATCAGCATTCATTTAATCATTATCTTCTTTGAGAACCTTCTGAGGCGCTCCTAGAGGTCACTTGTTTGTTACGAAGTTAAAGGCACGTCGAAGCCTCTCGCCGTGGAAGCACCAAAAGCCCTCCCTAGCTTGAGGCATTTTATCAAAAAAAGCCCTCTTCTGCGAGGCATTTTCTCAAGCCCTTGTCGACAAGGCCAATTCCGACTTTCTCAATTTCAAATTCCTCCTAAAACCCCGACCTCCTCCCTCCTCCTCTCGGAAGCCCTTGTCGACGAGGCATATCGTCACCACAAAGTCCTCTCCGGAGGCAGTCATTAGGGCCCTGGAGCCCGGAAAGCCCTTCCCCTGGGAGGCCATATCGACCTCTGTTCCTACTTCGATTTTCGAGTAGGCAGTCGTCACATAACTTGGAACACAAATACGGTTACACAAACAATACGGTAGCATTCTGCCGAAAGTCTTATTGAGCATTCCAGACCTACAGTTGGAATGTAACCACTGTATCGTGGATTGGAATGTCTCATTTGCAATTGCTTGTTGTACACGCCGATGCTTCGACTCGCTAGGGGTGACGACCCTCTTTACGGCTTGTTCGGGTCATTTTATTCCGATGTTTCCATATGGTTATGCTGCTCTGGCAGCTTCTTTTGAAGTCTCCACACTTCCGTCGTCTCTTGTCGCCAGGGCAATGGAGGAGGATATACTTTTGGGGAGGCTCTGCCTCCTTGGGTGTGGGCTGTTGTGAGGTAGTTTCGACACGCCTCCACCGTGGGCTACCTCTTGAATTGGTGGTACAGGCAGTGTGTGGAGGAGAAGTCTGGTAGGCGGTTGCTTTTGCACCCCTGCTGTGCAGGCAATTGCCCATTCCTAGGTTCTGGGAATAGTGGCATTGCTAGCACAGGACTCCTTCTCTTACTTCGTGAGACGGATGCCGAAATAGATGGCCAGGGTCTATTAGTAAGCAGCGAACAACATAAAAGTCAGGGTGCAGCCCTGGCTTCTTCTTGCTTCCTACATGTCTCTTTCCATCGACTAAAGGAGTCTCAACAGCTTCTTTTGCCCACCTTCCCACCCTGGCACTGGGTTTTTGAGAGTAGGATTTGGATTTGTATATGAGCTTCTGGGGCGTACACTTGAAAGTGTCGCCTTTTCTTCAGCTAGTTAAGTCAAGATAGTTCAGCTAGAAATAGGCCGAAAAGTCTTAGCTTCCTCCCTTATGGAGGAGAAGTCTGGTAGGCGGTTGCTTTTGCACCCCTGCTGTGCAGGCAATTGCCCATTCCTAGGTTCTGGGAATAGTGGCATTGCTAGCACAGGACCTTTAGTCAACTCCTTCTCTTACTTCGTGAGACGGATGCCGAAATAGAAGCGCAAGGAACGCGCCGGGTGTATTATGTAAGGCTCAGGGGACCGCCACCGTTTTCTCCAGATTGGCCCTCGTTTCATGCAAAAACATGGCACTATGATATGGCCTCACCCACCAGTCCTTGCACTTGGACAGCTCATCGAGACAACTCATTTGCTCGTCTGCTAGCCATCCTCCATCCATCCAGCCATTCTTTCCTCAAGCGAGTTTCTCGTATCGAATTCTCGCTGGATCAATGGATCGTCGCACTAACCGGCTCCCGTGCAGGTCAAAGCCACCCCAACGCTCCCCTGTGTAGACTGCCGAAACTATTGCGCGGTATTTGTATTCTTCTTCAACCTCATTTCTTTTAGTTTCTTTGCTCCTACTTTCTTCCAGGCGTTGGTAGCGCAAGCCCATACTGCGACTGTCCTCTGGGGAGTTCTTTCGACAGCCATCAATTCCTCCTCGATTTCACTTAGCGACTCATCACAAAGCCTTCACGCCGCGCTCCAAACGACTGAATACGAGGTAGCCCCTCGATTATTCACCTCTTTCTGTTGCAGGCGCTTCCTTTCGTTGCTCTTCCATATTTAATTATTTCATCCTATTTGCACATCTTGCAAACTAATTCACTATGGTTATTACTACTACACACGCCAGGGGTCTCCCTTCCCAAATTCTGGCCAGCCTCCTCCTCTTTGCGTTTGCCGTTCCAGCCTCTGCGCAAACCGACAATGGCGATGAATGCAACTGCTTCCGCACTAATGCCTCTTCTGCTGGCTACTTTACATCACATCGTTTCATGGACTTCAGAAACATCGATTCGACTCCATCCACGGTCCCGGATGTTCCAACCAGCCCTACAAATTCAACGAACGGCCTGGCATCTTCGGGCTTCTTTGAGCAGGATTCATGGACAAATGATTGGAACATCCAGACGTGGAATAACAGCGACAATATGGCGAGTGATGATGCCACGGTTTTAATGTCTAATTCTCCTAGTAATGTTTATATTGGTATGCTAGTTTTCTCGCTCTCTATGGATTACAATATGCTAATATTAATTTCTTCTAGAGCAAAGCCAAGATAACGATCCTTCTTACTCGACATACCTTACCCTCCGCACTGCCCGCCTTCCAGATTTCCAATCCGCGGCCGAAATCGACTCTACAGAGCAAAACTTCCATTACATCTCTGCCCGTTTTATGGCACGAGTTACGGGCTCAGCAGGAGCATGTGCTGGAATGTTTACATATCTTGCAAACGATAATCCACAAAAGGTGCAGGAAGCAGACATTGAAATCCTCACCAGCGGCCCTAGAGACGTTGTCCAGTATACAAACCAACCCTCCGAAGATAAGAAAGGAAACGCTGTAGCACAAGCCACAGTCAACGGCACGAACCCAAACGACGGTGACTGGAGTGAGTGGAATGTATATCGCGTGGACTGGATGCCCAAGGAAACAAGCTGGTACGTGAACGGTCAGAGTGCCGCCAACATCAAATATCAAGTACCCAGGGACCCCGCAATGTTGATGCTCAATATGTGGAGTGATGGCGGACCATGGACGGGAAACATGTCGGTGTACGATGAAGCATACTTGCAGGTTCAATGGATAGAGCTTGCCTTTAACAAAAGCGGTCCGTATGGTGGTAAAGGGAACAAGAGGGACGTAGAGCGGAGGGACGATCAACATGGTTCTAGCGGCCCGCTGGTTAAGCGCAAGGGAAGCAAAGGATGTAAAGTTGTTTGCAGCATCGATGAAGATATCAACATGACCGGAACACCTGCCGTCGTTATCAACAATTCGAATACAGCACCTCTGGGATGGAAGGGAGAGGGTATGGGAAGCATGGTCTGGTTGCCAGTTCTCTTGCTTGGTGGGGCAGCTTTCGGATTCCTATAGGCTGGATCGAGAGAGAGAGAGGGGTGGGGGGGGGGGCGGATTTGGATAGTCTTTGATGGAAATCTTGTGGTACGCATTAACGGCCCGTACTTATGGCACAGGGTGGGAAAAGGTCAGTGGGATAGCTGACCGGCATATACGGCGTATCATGGGCATTATAGTTGGTGAGCGTATTTTGACGATGGAAGCGTATGATAGAAATAGTTAATATCGATGTATAATGATTTGATGATGGCATGGGTATCAGCATGTAGATATGTAGATGGAGCCAATTGAGTCTTGCAAAAAGCTTGAAATCTTTCTAGAATGAGAAATAGATATTTGAATTCCAACTTTCGCCCTGTTCTTCTTGATTTGGAGAATCCAAATATATTGCACAAGATTCACAACATCCGAGTTAACTGAGGAGTATGGATTACCTGTCTGGACTACTCCCGCAAACATTTTCAATGCTACGAGAAAGGCGTTACTAGTTTATATATTTCTTGCTGGAAATGCCGCTGCGATGCAGGAATTCCCGATATAAATTATATAATGAATGCCGCATTGCCGGTGGATTGATTACGAGAATATATGGCATTGGATGGATGCATGTCTTGCCTTTTAGAGGGAGGGAGAATTTCGGTGATGTAAAAGTGGTTTCATGTAATTTCCTTCCACCAGTTCCTTCTTATTGGCGAGATGCGGGGAGAATATTTAGATGGGAATTTGTGAGTCGTGTTTATCCGTGTTTGATGGGGTGATGACTTGGCTTTCTGGCAGTTGATAGGGAGAGGAGAAATGCTAGAGGTAGTGGATTATGGCATGCTGTGAGAGAAACCCATTTACTTGGAGTAAGTTGGTGGTTGGTAGGTTTTGATGGCAGCTTTCGAGAGTGGAGGTTGGATAGTGTGGATAGGACTGCGGGGTTTTCATTCGTGGGGGGAGGACGCGGGGTTTGGTGGGGTTGAGGTGGGTACGGGGAAGTCACTATGATAGGAGCGGCTTAAGGATCGAGAAAAAAGTCTTCTATCTGCCTATTTTCACTTCAACCATATCCTCACTAGCAAACCTCCACTCAATTCCCGCTCCCCTTCTATTCCCGCTCCCCTTCTTCTCACCACCCTCGTCTTTGTCCCCTTTCCTTCGCCATGCTTATAATATTTTGATTCCCACAACTCTTGGCCTTTTTCCAACGTGAGAAGTTCTACGCAACTCATCGATCATTCCCGCCATTCCTTTCGTAAAAGGAGTCTTCAATGGCTCTCCACGGTTATCACGGCACCCCCAAATTTGGGTCGGTTACCAGCTTCTAAAGCCGAGTGATAAGAAACGGGAGATGAGAGACGGGAGATGGAAGATGGAAGATGAGAAATGGGTGGGAGATGAGATGAGGATGACTGCCGTCTTTTCCGTAGCATCACTGAAGCTGTAGATAGTAAAACACTCCTTATTGTCAACGCCTCAACATCCAAAAATCAGATGTGTGACGATGGGTTGGGTGTACCTTGCCGGCACACACGGCCGTCATATCAAGCAAGGGGCACATTCGGTTGGCATCGGGTTTGCAAAGTACCTACCCTACCTCCAACCTTAAACTTTTCCAACTAGGTTTGGCCCGCGTTATTGTCGATGCCAACGAGTGACACCCGCCGCTTTGGGGCTATGGCAGGCGCGAGCGAGTCGAAATCTTGCGTTGAAGGGTGCTGATTGATGGGAGTTTCCTGGTGGAGTTGAAGGCCGAGGGAGGGAAGCTTGCTAAGGATTGGTACGGGAGGGAGGGAAGAGGGACGTGCCGATTAGACCGCTGGTGAATATATAGTTGGAGTGTCGGCGCTTGCTTGGTGAATGGATTTCGCTTTCAAGCAACAGGTGAAGCGAGAATTTCTTTTCTTTGTTTGTGCCAATTGAAGCGAGACGTCATCTGGTCTATTGATGAAGTTGTAGCAAACCCCATCCAACTTGCAAACTCCTACTAGCACTTCTTTTCATTCCCCTAACACTTTTTCCTCGGCGGGATATTTGATTTGAACCTCCTAGCACTTTTCCACGATGCTATCTCCAAACCCCCAAAACACCTCAGTATCGAACATGTTCTTCTCCGTAGCAGCAATAAGCATAACAGCATCCCTCATCTACGTACGTCCTCCCTCCCCCCTCCCCAACTCCACTAACCCCTCAACCAGTTCCTCCTCCTCTCCACCTACCGCATCTACCTGCACCCCCTCTCCGCATACCCCGGCCCCCTCCTCGCCAAACTCACAGACTGGTACTCCGTCTGGCACGCCTACCACGGAGACCGCCACTTGGATTTCCACCGGCTCCACCAAACCTACGGACCCATCGTGCGATTCGGACCCAACCAACTCTCCTTCAACACCGCCACATCTCTAAAATCCATCTATGGCCATAAATCCAACGTCCAGAAATCCATTTTTTATAGTGCCTTTCCGCCGACGAAGGATACGTACAATACGCATAGTTCGATTAATAAGACGCAGCATGCGCGGAAACGGAGGGTGTTGAGTCATGCGTTTAGTGACGGGGCGATTAAGAATATGGAAAGGTATATCCTGGGCAATGTGAGGATTTTTACGAGTCGGTTGGGGGAGAGGGGGGATGTGGTGAAGGGGATGGGTGAGAAGGGTGAGTGGAGTAAGCCTCAGAATATGGCGGATTGGAGTAATTATCTTACTTTTGATGTCATGGGGGATTTGTGTTTTGGGAAGGCGTTTGAGATGTTGGAGAGGGAGGATAATAGACATGTTATCGACCTCATTGGAAATGCGGCGAGGATGCATAATATTGTAAGATCACGTCTAATATCTTCCCCCTTTCCAGTCTCTACTCTGAGTTGAAAACTAACCGCAAATTTAGCTCGGCACAAAACCAACCATCAAAACTACCGGCCTCGCTAAACTCCTCTTCCGCCAAATCTACAACATGCGTATGCAATACATGTCCTACTCCAAGAGTCAAGCCTCAGAACGCCAGAAAATCGGCCTCGACACAGATCGCAAGGATTTCTTTTACTATCTCCTCAATGCCCGGGATCCGGAGACTGGACAGGGCTTCACGGGTCCTGAGCTTTGGGGTGAGAGTAATTTGTTGATCATTGCGGGCTCAGATACGACGAGTACGGCGTTGGCAGCGAGTTTCTTTTACTTGACGCATAATCCAAGGACGATGGAGAGGCTGAGGGAGGAGGTGAGGGGGAAGTTTGGGGATGTGGAGGGGATTCAGGCTGGGAAGGAGTTGAATGAGTGTCATTATTTGAGGGCGGTTGTTGATGAGAGTATGAGGATGACTCCGCCTGTAGGTGGGATTATGCCCAGGGAGGTACTGACTGGTGGGTTGGAAGTCGACGGCGTACAGGTTCCAGCTGGGACTGTGGTCGGAACACCGCACTACGCCATCCATCATAACCCTGAGTACTTCCCAGAACCGTACTCGTTTACCCCTGAACGCTGGATCTCGCCATCTTCCAACACGGAGGAGTTTGTACCGCCTTTCCCAATCACCAAAGACACCATTGCCCTCGCCCAATCCGCCTTTACACCCTTCTCTGTCGGTCCTCGCGGTTGTATCGGCAAAGGCCTTGCCTATACGGAACTCATGACTGCACTAGCGCGAACAGTCTTCTTGTACGACTTCAAACTAGCGGACGGAGAAGAGGGGAAAATCGGGGAGGGAAAGATCGGCTTGGAGTGGGGAAGGGAGAGGGTTGGAGAGTATCAGACTCGAGATAGCTTTACCAGTCTGAAAGATGGACCAGTGGTTGTTTTCAGAAAGGTATAGGAGGGAAAATATATTGAGAGCTCGGAGTTCTGAGAGAGAGGTAGGGAGTTTGACGATTGGGAACTTGGGAATAGGAATGGTGGTAAACAGGGCAAGGAATGGAATTCGGTATGGGGCAGGGGCTGGTTTGGTTGGATGTTTACATAGCGAGCGATGATTCTTTGAAAATGAAAATGAAAATTCCACGAAGAAACTAGAACAATAAACGCAGAAACGAAACACGTGCGCAGGAAAGCCTCGTTCGGGACTCACAAGCTTCATCCCATCACCAGTGTTTTAGGAATAGGTTGAGAACCGGGTGTCTGGTTCTGCCGCATGTGAGTCTCCTGGTAGCATAGCATGCTCTCTGGAAATAATAGCAGGCACCTGCTTCGAGGTACCGATCGAAGCAGGTACTGTTCGATCAGTAGAGTGGTTTCTCGAGCTGGATATATTTTTGGAATGCTGTGGGCGAGTAGGGTAGTTTGCGAAGGGAAGGCTTTTGAGGGCACTGTCATACACCGCCTCGATTGCAGTAGTGCAGTGTGCTGCTGCGCTAGTTCTCCAAGGTATGTACTGTAGGGGTACATCTGATGTCTGGCTGGGCTAGGGCAGGACTTTAATTGGCGACCACAAGGCCGCGATGTAGGAAGGTTTGGAGAGGAAGTATATCTTCATTCCTTGGTTATGGCGACGATTCGCGTACTGACTTCTGAGGTGTGGTGGGAGTGAAATTGGAATAGAATTATTTCGCGTGGGTTTAAGATAAGAGATGGTAAACAATAGGTGAGGAGAGAGCTAGAGGTCTGATGGTGACGTCTTTGATGGTCGCTAGCCTGATGGGAAATATTTGATGTTGGAATTTTTGGTGAGGAAGTGAGATGGCCGCACAGAAAAGGGGCCTGCCTGGGCCTACATAGAAGCATAGAATCAGTTCGGGCCTTGCTCCCTGAGCTGGCAAACGGCAAGGGGGCGTTTACTGTAGGCGAATGCTGATTGGCCTGCCGTCTGATCGTCAACCTGATCTCCCATTTTTCGGGATTGCAACCACAACGACGAGCTTACGATATGGGTATATCAACCACCCATCCCCGACCATTGTCACGATGAAAAATATCTTCTCGCTGCATCAAGCGATGCTTCAGAGATGTCCCCAACATGTGTTGCAGATGGCGTCTCTTGTCGCCAGCCTTAGGTGGGTTCAGGCAATGTGGACCCAGCCAAGATCATCAAGCGACTTGGCACGTCTGACTTCGCAGGCGCTGAAAAGCGTCAGCTAGCTTGATAATTTCCTGCTCTTTTGGAGCTATTGTTTCCTATCCATTCTCTTGTTTTCCTCTATTTCGGGGGGAGTATTCACAGCGTCATCCACAGCATTCTAGTGAGTCAACGGCCAATTCAACTTCACTGCGGACTGTTTCACGGCATAAAACGATCGGTATCCTCTGCCAAATCAGCAAGCAATCAGCAAGCCTTCGCCAAGTGCAATCATCCATACCGACAAGATCGAATACACGGAAGCTCAAGGGCCAAGAACCTTGTCGACGATGTCATCGAAGAGGGCCTCGAGACGAGAGAGAAGAGAGAGGCACAATGGAGTAACAGGACAAGAGATAGAGACGAAGGCAATTCCCAGCTCAGAAGCAGCCCCTACGACCCACCGCGAACACCATGCCCATATCGTCCCCCATCCGCGGATCCTGCCAACCCATAACCACAACGGCCATAAAATAACGAAATACATCGACCCCGAGGGCGAAAGTGGCAGAAAGGGCATACATCCATTGCATTTCTTCAGGATAGCATGGAGATCTACCAGCAGAGTTGGCCGAGCGGTTAATGTCCTCTGGCCTATTGTGCCAGCAGCAATTGCAGTTCGATATGCGGAAAGGGACAAACATCTGCTCATTTTCATTCTCAATTATATCGCTATGGTCCCTTGTGCCAATCTAATCGGATTTGCTGGTCAGGAACTAGCAAGGAAACTGCCCAAGGTGTTTGGCGTGCTATTGGAAACGACTCTTGGTTCCGTGGTCGAAATCGTGCTCTTTATGGTTCTCTTGCGCCAGAATCAGTTTGAGGTTATTCAAGCTGCTATTTTAGGGTCTATTTTGGCAACACAGTTATTGTGCCTAGGCTTATGCTTTATCGCTGGTGGCTTGAGGAGAGATGGACAGACAGGGCTGAGGGGAGATGAACAGGAATTCCACTCGCAAGTCAGTGAAGTTGGAAGCGGGTTATTACTAACAGCGTACGTCCAGAGAATAAACCCCACACGTCATCTTACAAAGTTGAAGAGTGCTAATAGCGTAATAGTGGACTTGGCCTGATCATTCCCGCTGTCTTCTTCTTTGGCGTCAGAGAAACCGGCTTCGTCACCACTGAAGTCCTAAACCAAAAAACCGTCGATGTATCCCGCGTCACCTCCATCTTTCTCGTCGTCGCCTACGTCGTCTACGTCTGGTTCCAAATGCACACGCACCACGGAATTTATGACGATATATTCGAGCAAGATGAATTAAACGACGCCGATCGCGACAAGGATCGCTCAAAAGATAAGCTCACCTTTACCGAATGTATTGTTGCTCTGGCTATCTCCATCTCCCTTGTAACCCTCATCGCTATCGGCCTCGTCGAACAGATAAGCTTCATCGTCGAATCACGCGGCGTCTCGGACCTCTTCATGGGTCTTATTCTCGTCCCCCTTGTCGAAAAAGCCGCCGAACACTTAACCGCCATCGACGAAGCGTACGATAACCAGATGAACTTTGCTCTCTCCCATGTCCTCGGCGCCACCATCCAAACTGCGCTCTTAAATGCTCCTCTGGTTGTCATAGTCGGCTGGGGCCTCGGCAAGGATATGGATTTCAACTTTGATGTTTTCAGTATTGTGGTGCTGATTCTGGCGATTCTGGTGGTGGGCAACTTTTTGAGGGATGGGAAGAGTAATTATCTTGAGGGTACGCTTTGTGTGATTGTTTATGCGATTATTGCTGTGGCGGCGTTTTATTATCCGAATAATCCGGTCCACGAGGGGAGTGAGGCGGCGTAGTGGGGAGGGAAATGCGACTACGGTGGAAAGGTGAGTTGGTGTATCTGGGTCTACAGATACTAGACGAGATGTAGGCTGGGATGTAATTTTTCTCTGCATAGCGGGATTGCGCGGCGTTGGATTTCTGGAGGTATATCTTGAGAAAAAAGAATTGTTGGTCTGTCTCTGCTCCTTTCGTTGCTTGCGTTTTATGTACAGGACAGGATTTCGGAAGCCACAGAATGGACACATGGATTTGGAGTCCTGGGAATGAGAGGTTTAATTCAATATAATTCAGAAAAACTACCTACTCTATTGCACTTTCGGGTTTCACGGGGCTACGGTTTATGATTGTTCATTGTGTATGATGGTAAGATTAAGCGAGTGCTACAATAGCCAGTCACTTGCGGGGTAATGGTTCAGGTTTGTTTTTTTACAGATTGAGATTTAGGGAAGGAGGTAAGAGAGATAAAAAGGTAGGGATTCATTGGCCATCCCTCAAATCCCAACACTGCTACGCTAATGTCTTAAGGAACGTGTATCTCGTGGCTTCCATATATCGCCTACTTTATGCACCCCTTCCATTCTGATCCCCGAATATGCAATGCTCTCAAATCCAAAAAAGACACCATCCATGCCATGCAATTCCTAAAACTACCCCAACCAACCAGAAAACCACCAATCTACCCCAATCTACCCCAACCCCTCCCATCCACATCTCCAACTCCCAACTCCCTCTCTTCTACTCCGTCTCCCCCTCCGTCACAACATAACACAACACACTCCCCACCGTCACCAAATTCGTACTCAACATCGCCTCCTCGTCCACACTGAAAACCGCGCTTCCCGGTTCCACGCCGTCGGAATCCTTATAAGCCCTACATTGAATGGCGTTCTCATCTAGTCCGCCGGTTGTGGTATTGGGGATGAGAGAAATGGCGGAGGCGGAAATGGGGGTTCCATCTGGATTGATGAGGGGGCTGAGGATGGGGATTTGAGGGGCCCTGGTGATGTAGGTTTTGGAGGTGGATAGACCGGGAGAGGTTGTGATGTTGAGGGTTACGGTGTAGGTTGAGCGGGTATGGATGGAAGGGAGGGCGAGGGCGGTGGTGAGGGGGAGGAGGAGGAGGAGGGTGGTGAGGGTGAGGGTGGTTGGGAATTGCATTTTGGGTGTGGTTTAGGGGTGTGAAGGTTGGTTTGTTTGTTTACTGGTTTGTGGTGAGGTTGGATTATTGATATCTTGAAAGTTTGGTTTGTTGAAGTTGTTGAAGATTGAAGTTGATGATGTTGATGAATACAAAAGTCCCTCTCAGACGCAAACACCTCTTATATACCTTCACCCTTCTCCTCCTTACTCGCCTACCATTCACCCAATACGAAGATTCCACATCATATCATTCACAACTCAGCCTTCTGATCATCCTAACACAGCTCAGCCCTACGCTAATAAAACTCTCAACTCATCATTGCAGAGCCATTCACGCTAGGACGTCATATCACACATTCACACTTAACTAACGACAGCATTATACGAGCTCGCGAGCTACCGAATACTCGCTAGCAGATTTAGTCAGGAGAGCACGTACAAGTCTGTGCGGCGATATTACGGATCACTAGATCCGCACGCAAACTACGCGAGTCGGGTCTCTTAGTGAAGTATGATAAAAATAGAAATCTTACAATTCATCTACTGGCGCTATTTTGCAAAGGCGCTCTGCTTCCTAGCATGTTTTGAAAGTACGTACTTTACGAGTTCTCTACCTCGTATTTCTTAAAGGCAGTCTTCACGTACTTTATGATTTCTCTACCTCGTATCTCCCTACGGATCTGCATTCAGCACCAGAATCTTACGCAATTTTCCAGTTAGTAAATGAGGCTTAGTCGCTAGTTTATATTGCTGCCAGTCTTTTCGGGTTTTAATAGATGAAATGCAATTGTCCCATATTCTGAAGGCGTACTCGATTGTGGAAAGAAAAGAAGATATGGTTCCTACCTTTTTCTTTTGCGTGTTGTAGTACTTTCCCATTGCATAGGTTGGAATTTGAAATGCAAGTTACCTCTCGGTTTATGTTATACTGCGTAGGTGAATTCAACTCTTTACCTATCACGCAGCGTAATTTTCTCATCTAAACTTGAAGTTCTTGACTCGCATAGTTGCTACCCGTCGAGTGTTAGAACGAATCGTTCAAGATATTATCATCGACGTCAGCGAACAATCTTTGAAACCATCAGCTAAAATGTGTCTTTGCTCTTTAATTCGCTATACATACAATCGGGGAAAACTCGCCAGGAAATCTTTATCTCTGGCGTTATGGGACGGATGAGATATGGTAGCAGCTTTAGTTGAAGGCTTCTGGCAAAGAGGGAATGAAAGTTATGATGGGGATGAAGTTTTTTGTTTATTGCTAGCGCTTACTAGCGTGGGGTCTAGGCTCAGGCTCTTTTTAAACATTTATGAGCTCCGGGCCTCTTCTCTTTTCCGTAGCTAACTTTACAATCACTCGAAAAGAGTTTCTCTCCCCTCAATACCGTGATATAAATACAATGTTGGAAATTTTGTTTCTAGGCCGAGTCCGAATGTGAACATACGGCGTGACTCAACAGCTAGTCTCGCTAGTCTTTAAAAGAAGGGTTGGGGCCCAAGCGTTCGCTTATGGGCATCCATAAGACGACAACAACCTCCCTCTTAGCGTGACACAAATTTCCAAATCATTAACAAGAATGGACACTAAAAAGGATTCCTATTTTCATCTTTACGAATGGCCGAAAGGACAGCTGGAGAAAGAGCCTGATCGCCCGATCTCGTTTAGTCATGTTATGGAAAATCGAGCTCCAACCTCTCACGCCCCTCTTTTCAAACTCCCTTTTGAAATACTCGACTTTATAATTGAAGCACTGCACCCGTCTTCCCTGGCAAACCTCGCTTTGGTAAATATTCTTACATGACTCCAACCCTGATTTCCCCACTCCTTTTCTTTCATTATAGAACTAGCCGGGCTAATTCCCAAAAACAGGTTAACAGCGACTGTCGTCAACTCGCTCGATGCCGTCAATTCTGCAGTATCCGCCTTGACTTCAGCTCATCTTCCGAAGCTCTACTGCATCTCTTAGAAACTGAACACTCGCAAAGAATTGAACAGCACGGGTCAACCAATCTTTTATTTTTGGGAGTTTGTATGAGGCGAGTGACAGTGGCGGTGAACCTCAATATCGTGAATCGAAAATACGATTTATTAAGCAACATTCCGTTTAATTATCATGTCGATCACGGAGCCTATCGCGCCTTTGTATCCCGAGAAGATCTCCAGTATAAACTTGCGGACAAGGATAAAGCTGCGGTTACAGCCTATCTTTCGCTGGCAACGAAAGTGCTTTCAAGTCGTGGTGTCTTACCGAATCTTGATTATCTGGATTGGCAGCAGGAGTACTGGCAAGGAATCTACAAACTGCCTCCAAGTTTCTATAATGCAATCGCTCGTCCGTCTATCCGGTATCTAAAACTTCTTCGCCCGACTTTTGAGCATGATTTCGAGATCGAGTCGTCACTGGTAGCCCAAAATTCACAGGCCTGGCCGTTACGGAGTCTTCACCTGGAGTTGGGAATGACGATTGGTAAGAACAAGATATCGTCACCACCTTTATTTACGATTCGCATCCTGCGCCTCTGTGCATCTACGCTCGAGAGCCTGACATGGTCCAATCGTTTCCCCTTCGTAAGAGGCACCTTCGAAACCTTCCTTCATCCACCACCAACATTCCCTCGTCTGCGATACTTACGGCTGGAGGGATATCTACCATCCGAAGCTTCAATTCTGAAACCGCTACTAAATTCCGAACTCATCAGCCTATCCATCTCCCTCAAAAGAACCAGCCCCCAAATGATAGAAGCCTTGGACTCTCGTGGTTGTATTCCATCGTTGCAAACCTTCGTAATGAACAACCCACCAACTGCTACTTTCCTATCAGCAAATCCCCAGCTTTCAAAAATCGACATCCCTCCCTACTCCCAGTTCTCTCGGCAGGTAATAGAGCTAGAGATTCTACCGCTACTGTCCACCTTCACCAATCTCACGTCCCTCCGAATTCCATGGGGAAGCACAGAAGATACCCCCCCTCAAATGACCCACGGAGAGTTCTCCGACTCATAGGAAAATTGTGGCATCTAGTTCAGCTTTGCGTTGCGCTCAATACGTAAGGGTTACAAAGCTGTACAGCTGGCCACAAAGAAATCTGCAACGAGCTATCTGGTTTGCGCCATCTGAAAATACTAGCGTTGACAGATGCGTGGCACGACGTTCCCCTGATAAAGATGGCGACAGAGCTACTCGTCGCTCTTCCTGGCCTCGAGTGCATTTATTTGGGGATGCGTGTATTTCCTGTTGAACGAGATGACCCGTTGGAGCTTGGAAGGATAGGTGAGATGACTAGGTTGGAAGATAAGTTTTCAATTTCTTTTTTTAACGAGATGTTTGGAGATGGTCCTTCGCCCAACGCCTTTCGCAAGTTTCGGCATACGATGTTAAGTTGATTTCACAGGAGAGAGGACTAGGTTCAAAAAGAGGTTTGAGTAAGGAAAAAAAGAATTGTATGTAAGAGTGCTCGTAATGATTTGCAACGGTGCCTCGAAGGAGTAGAATCTGACGACAACGAAAATGGACAGTGGCATGGGAAGCCGCAACGACCAACCAAATATATATCGTACCTCAAAACGAGAATAATCAACCACGGGAGAACAAGAAGAAAGCCCCATTCCCTCAAAAAAAGTAAATAGATAAATCCTTCGGGCCCGAGAATTCGGAGATTCGTTCCGCGACTAGCAGAATCAAACTCGTAACCACAAAATTCAATTTCAAAAAGCAGAACCGGATTCATCCGAAAGCGCACAAAATTTCGCACAAAACCAACACCTCATTTCAAGGCAACCAAAACTAAGAAAACAAAAAGACCCGAATCTCCCGGAAGGATGCAAACAAACAAGGTAAGCACACCGCTAGTGCATCTTGAAAAATTTCCAGCTGGGGCCCAGTGCGAATCCACTCACAACCTCCAATACGTAGTCACCACGAAACACCTTCCCAAAACGGACTGTCCCCAAACCAGGCTCTAACAACAACAACCTTGCCCAGCGGCGGAGCCCCCTTTCGCACAAACACCCCATAAATGCTGACCCAAGCGGGGTAATTCCCGTTGTCTCGTGGCCAGAGCAATCTGCGGGGTTGGCAGAATGTAGGGATCGTCATTCAATATTTGAAATTTAGCAGCCACGATGGGATACATAGGCTGTAAAATGAAGGGATTCCAATCATAGTGGCATAGTAATCATGAACCTCAGAGTCGGAACTCCGTAGAGGGCTTCAATTGTTTGTCTGATTGAAGAGAAAGAGGAGTGGTTGGAGTTGTACTGTAGCAGTGGAAATTAATTACCTGCATATTGGACGGATGACGACAATATATTGTTTCTGTACGCCACCACTTCACCGAAACTTCTGGAGGTATGGTGAGCGGAGAGTTACGGAGTAAAGAAAGAAAAGGGAAAGGAACTCGCGAGATGTTTATGATGTAGATGATCTAAGCTCATTCGAGCCTCTCTACCGTTGCAAGATCTGTACAAGCAAAGATGCACCCAAAGCTTTTGTAGCTTACTCCCATTGTGATCCGACCGAATTCCGAATATCATAGCATGCCATACATATCCTTCCTATTTCAACGCCTGGGTATATCCTAATCATGACAAGTAATATCACACAACACCGCTGTTGACAAATGCTTCAAATCATCTAGTTGTCGTCCCTCGTTGTCGTCTCTGGCACTACCCCTCTTTCTGCTCTCTTCCTCGCTGGAACATCGAGATCTTCGAACTGCGTGCGCGCAATGTAGCAGTTGAGCTTCGCCGAGTTGTATCGTTCTTCGCCTGGTGGAAGTACCACGCCAAGATACGTGTTGGTGGTGAATTTGATGAGGAACATGCAGAAGTTTGGCATCTTGAGATCGAAGATACTGAACTGTTCCGCGCTTTTTGGTGTACCAGTATATCTGCTCGTGCTCTGTTTGAAGTTCTTGATGATGTTGGATAATCTCTCATTTCGGTCGTAGGTTGGGTTTTGCGCAGGATGGTCCTTGTCACCAGTGATGATTTGATTCGAAGTCCAGCTAGAAACGACCAGGAATGATGTTCGTTCAAACAATAACACTTCCTCTGCCTGAATGAGCTTTCCCAAACTGCCAAGGTGCTGTTCAATCTGATCTAGGTTGGGAACCAAGTCGTGTATGATTTCTGCCCATGCTTTGTAGAGAGATTGATCCCAGATCGAGGTTGCGAATGGAGTTGGATCAAACGAATCGGATTTCGACTGAATCAAGGACACACGATCGTTGTAAATGTCTTCTCGCTGGTTGGGAACGACGAGATCCATCTTGTGTATGAGGATGTATACGCTGGCGGTTTGCGAGTATTGGCTGAGCGCAGCAATGATCGAGCGGTAGGTAAGAAGATCGCGATCAAAGTCTCGAGACTCGATGTCAAAGACATAAATCAGGACACCCACGTTGGAGAATACATGGGCGCGCTGTTGCGAGAGGTAGTTTTCCATGAACGCGTCTTGGCTGTCAGATGTCAATTTTATCAATTTTGCTCTGTAGAATGAAGGTTAGGTTCGACCCGGCAAAGACACTAGAATTTCAACGCAGTACATCTTACACGACAAAAGTGAACGGGAGGTTCATCTTTGTCGGGCGACAAACAGCAGGAAGTTCAATAGCAAATTGCCAGGCAGAAACAGCAAAGATACGCACCCTCCGCAATCCCAGAGATTCAATGTCAGATTGCCCAGAAACTTGACATGGCTCAAGTCTACATCAATTGTTGCTCCCAGTCGTCGGGTGTCCTTCGCGATGTAATTGCTGAAGATGATGCTTCGCATGGAGCTCTTCCCGGAACCAGACTTGCCCATCAACAGAACCTTCTTCTTCTTCTGCTTGCGCGGTTCGGCGGATGGCGAGGCTACAGGCTCGTCCTGAATGTTGAGATTGTTCATCTGGTCCATGGTCGCGATGTGCGGGCGGCCAAAGGAGAATGGTGATGGTGTTGAGGGCAAACAGATCGGAACGTGTCCAAGCTCTGAAGCTTGAGCTGGCCCGTGGAGAATTAGAGAATTAGGTAAGGCATGGTCATGGGGTAACGCGATAAGCAGCTTATCGGGCTCGGGTCGTGACGGAATGTCGGAGCCGGCGGTGAGAATTCCAACAACCCTGGAAGCGCCAACACCCCTTTTTCGACGTCAGCCCTGCGCATTGCGCCACGAGCGACGGGAAACGGTCAGCATGGCGTGCTCCTCCATGAAGATTACTTGACCATTCCCATACCCTTTTGTAGGAAACGCGCATCTACTTATTGGCGCAATCTGCAGGGAGGATTTGTCGCGTTATGTTTGATCCACCGCAGCTCAAGTATATAAATCTTGTCTCCCCCTTAAGGGGAAGGAGGATAGTTTCTAGCTCCTCGAACCCGACCCGCTTTTCTCCTTGCCCACTGCTAGCTACCAAAATACCTACTCACGATGAGTTCGATACCAATGGAGAGCTATTCTGGCATTTTGCGCCTTCCTCACGAACTCACTGCACATATCGTTAATTATTTGCCTTCATTGTTTGACTTGTGGTCACTTTCTCTGGTATGTTCGCTTATGGATCTTCCCCCCTTAATCTGATTCGCTAGACTTTCCAGGCGCACAACTGACATTCTATTTAGACTTGCCATCAACTCAACAACGCGACCACTCCATACCTCTATTCCCAAGCTGCCATCCACGAACCACAATTACATGATGCGTTTTCTACATCGCTCGCGTGTCATCCGGAACGCGCTTCCTATGTCAAGGACTACGCATTCGAAGCTCCTGCATACGAGGATTGTGACGAAGGGCATGAACTTGCACATCGGGTCACACGAGTTCTTGGTTCAATGACGAGACTGCGCAGACTCAAGGTCCGCTCCTTGGTGTTTGATGAACCCAGTTGCCAGTCAATAACAACGCTATTTTCGACGCATGCGTTAAAGAACCTTACCTATTGTAGGCAGCCACACATCAGAAGATCCACCCGGATGTAACCTTGCTAACATATGGGAAAATGCAGGCGAGATTTCTCTCTGGGATAATATCGCGTGGGCTCATGACGCGCCCACTCTACCATGGGGGCGTTCGCTTATGCACCTCTTCCTCCACCCCGCAATCGAGACGCTGGTCCTGCGGGATATTCGAGACGAAGACCTGGAGGGCTTTGACGACGAGGTGTTTGAAGCGGCTCTTGAGAAAAACCCGACCCCGCTCAAGGAGCTTTACATCGGACTCTTCAATATCGACCCGGAATTTCTCGCTAAAGTCCTGCGAGCTCCAAAAGCTCTCGAGAGACTTGAAATTTCTGAGACTTCTTACTGGGACGATGACGCAATGACAGACCTCAGTCTATGGGCCGATGCTATCCGTTGCCAGAATCAATCTATCAAGCGGCTCTCCTTACAACCATTCCATGATCCAACTGACAGGCAAGTGGTGCTAGACGACTTCACAGCACTTACATACCTTTGTATCGACGATTGCTTCGTACAAAGAAACCCCAGGATGCCTGAACTAGAGCCTGCTCTGGCTCGACCTCCAAATCTCGAAAGTCTTGAGGTGACATGGGGAAGTTACATGACATGGTACGATCCAGAGAAACATGCATCGGGGATATATGCTCAAATCATGGCCGAGAGAGATTCCTGGTCGGAATTACGCAAGTACATCATTTGTAAAGCGCCTGGTACACGACGACCATTACAACTGCAATGGAGCCGAGGAGATTTTACCGTATGCGAAGCCCACAAGTCCATGGAAGGAGAACCATACGACTTTGTGAGTCCGAGAGCCCGTTTCGATTGGCCTTTATCCTGGCATACCTGCGAAGGTTGGGAAGAGAAGAGTCGGCGACTTGAGAAGATGAAGGATGGTTGGAAACCACAAGCAGAGCCTTTAGCGGAGTCGCTGGCAGAATTGCTACTGGAGCGGGTCACAAAACGTGGGGAATTTGAGGATGCTGATATATACCCCGCATGGTAAATGGATTTTGATGGGAAAGTTGTCTTCAAGTGGAAGCTATACTTCCCATAAAATCCTTGGTTTTCGTCAAAATACTGGGGGCGTTGTTTGATTTTCCCATTTCTCGTATCAAAACATTTAGCCGGCGTATTTAGCGATCTTATTTCATGTTTTATAGCGAAGTCTAGCCCACTGGCAGACCTAATTACTTTCTCAAAATTAATTTTACCGACCTACCACATCCCGGTGTATTTTCCCTATAGTTGCTTTACACATGTATATTCTCCTGCATTTAGCTTCGTGCTACCTTGGAAGACGGCGACTTTATCGCGTGGTGAAGCGTGGGGGGACTCGGTTATCTGGTTTAACCCCCATTTACTGGGGAAAATACGACAGTCGCTCGGTTATCTCGTTTCCCAGGAATCACCAATTGGCTTGTCGGAGATATAACCGATTGATTACAGCCTAAGCGCGATATTTCAGTACGCGTATTGCTTCTGTATATGAGAAAATATTCGGTGCCGAAGATTTTAAGAGTGGGAAATCAGGATTGTTTAGTGGTTTATTACACTCGCTTCGCTCTTCACATGTGCCCTTTCGATGAAGGGTTACACATGCTTGCACGTGCGCTTCTAGACTTGAATGTGAGGGGTAGAACTTTCGCACTTGTTGATTTCTTTTTTAAGTGATACTGTGTTATTGAGTCCATCGAGTTGTTGTATTGAATTTCCCACCGCAAACCTCTTTGGCTCTCAAAGACTTTTATGCCAGACTCCAGCTGGCGGCTTAAAGTGTTTTCCTCACTCAAGTGGCATGCTATCAGAGAGTGCATGCACTGATTTGAAGTCCTTAAAGAGACCCCGGAGCATTGCAACTTTCAAGTGAAGTAGGCCTCATACCCCTGAGGCCATCGTCAAAGCCACCGTCTGAGCGAAGTACCAAGTATCAAGTACCTCAATCGTATCACCCACTCTCTTCAGCCTTTGCACTGCCATTTTCCAAGTTTCGACTCATTGCATCTTGTTTCCAGCGTCACTTATGTAAGGACTTTTCTGTCTCAACGCCAAGCCAAATTTCCACAACACACCTACCGCCGGTACTCCAACACATAGAGCAATGAGGCCCAGTGTCGTAGCAGCCCAACCATACCCAAGACTTTCGTACCTTGATTCTGTTAGCTCTACCCTCACAGCCGAACCACAAGACTCACATGGAAGGCGCAAACATTGGGAACGTAAACCCGGCCAAGCATCTCAGTAATGCAATCGCCGCTATGGCACTGGCAGAGTACTGCCCATAAGTATCAACGATATACGCGTTCACTGAGCTGGTGGTTATCTGAGCGCCTGCAACGAACAGTGCACAGCCAATATTTGGCATGATCCAATGAAGTCGTGCCTCAGCGCTCCAGCCATACCAAAACAGACCGATGCCCAGCAGGAGAGTCCCGGGTACCATGATAGGAATTCTGAATTCTGGTTTTCCTTTTCCGTCGTTTCTCTGGGTCAGTTTCCGATATATTATATCGATGGCGATACTATATAAGCCCGTAGAAATGGTCCCGGCGATGGCGATAGAAATGTAGTTTAGACCAGCAATCTGAACACTCTCGTCGTAGCGACCCGTCCATAAATTGATAAAGTCTGCGTAGAAGATGTAGATATTGCCATATAGAAAACCATTGTACAAAGCCAATACTTGCACAATGGGCTGCGTGCCTAAAAGCTTGAAAGGCCGAATCAAATTCCTGTAAAGCACTTGAAAATCAATCTTGTCAAGATGGTCGTAAATTGTATGGTATCTCGCGTCGCCAGTCTCCTTTATGAGTTTCCACTTCCTTCTCCTGAGAAGTAGCGGCGAGTAGGTCTCCTCGAGGAAGATAAGGCCGTTTAGCTGAATAAGTGCACTAAGAATGGAGGAGGAATAGAAGGCCCAGCGCCAGGTGGTGTATCTGGCAATGAATCCGCCGAGGATGACACCGAAGAGGGGAGCGAGAACTGAGCACCAGCTGTATATAGCAACACCTATGCCTCGCTCTTTTGGTCGAAACAAATCGCTGAGAGTTCCACCACCAATCTGCATACCTGTTAGCACCAAAGTGGCATACTCAGTTGATGAAGTAACTCACACCCAAGGTAGCACTGGCAAACAACCCCGAAATAAACCTCAAAATGATTATTGATTCTTTGGATCTCGACAGTCCGCAAGCAGCATTGAAGAGGATATACAGGAAATTCCAGGACTGTACAACCCTCACACGTCCATATATTTCCGAGAGGGGACTCGCAACCAATGGCCCGCAAGCAAACCCCAGGAGATATATCGAGAGAACCATTTGCTGAACGGTCGATTGCTCAATGTGTAGCTCCGAGGCAATTGCGGGCAGTGTTGGGGCCACAATACTCACGGCGAGCCCACTCATGAAGACGAATGCGGACATTGCCAATAAGGCTTTTGATTTTCTTCTAAGTGTCCAGTTCTTGGGGTTTTCGGGGTCGGTAAGTTCATCTTGCCATGTCACCTGTTTATGTTAACATTTTCGAACTGTAGAGATGTTCCAACAACACCACTTACCAGATGTTCATCTACAGGTGTGCTGTTCACTTCTTGCTCAGTTCTAATACCCAGCTCAATGTCATCATTGTTTCCCTTCGAAGTGAAGCCGGCAATTCCCGACGAAATGACATCTTCGGAATTCGAGTAGTCCTTTTCTAAAGGGGGTATGCTTTGGTGTTTTGGCTTGATGTTGATTTCAGGTAAGTTGGCCTCAATATTAACGCCCTTAGCTCCATTAGAAGCTTTAATTGGACTTTTTTCTTCATCAGACTTGTGGATTTCGGCCATTTTGGAATGTTTTCGAGAATTTTCTCATGCGACATTCAGAGGGATACTGCTCTCCTTAAATTCATCGCCATAAAGGAAAAGTGTTCCATTTTAACTCATCCAAAATCAATTCAACAGAATTGCAATATTGCACCATCTCAAAGCGGCGAAACGCAAGCGAGAATACCCCTTGTATCAAGATCCACTGGGTATGCAGAATCCTCCGAAAAAAGAGTGCCCCACATTGAAAACCAATTTTTGTATGGAGGGCTGTGGAAAGGCAGGATGTTGCGTAAGCAATAAATAATATTCATCTGGAGATTTTGCGCATCACACGGCGAATTTCTCGACTACCTAGAAGGTAGTAATGATGAAATTCCCTGTAAGACGGGGAAGATGCGCAGTCAAGGTCAATAATACCTGGAGGGCGTTGCGAAATCAATATTTCTGCCCGCTTTTTCTATACGATCAAATGCAAAGCAAATCCAATCGAGGGTATCTCTCGTTCTCGCCGATAATTGTGAGGGAACTAGTAGAATCATGCAGCTCAGCAGGGCTCAACCAGTTAGACACTTCAGATATTTCATTGGATTACAGATACCCATGTTACTAAGCAATGTTTCGAAAGGTTGAAGTGAGATATTCTTTCTGTCCTACAATTTGCAAACGGGTAGTAGGCGGGTGGTCCACGTGATAATATCACATGATCTACCCCCTGTGGCAACCCTTAACTTGCGAAAAGCCGACCTTTTTCTTAACAATGGGGGCAATTTCATGATTTGCAAGTCAAAATCAAGCACTTTTGAATATAATATTCCCTATACGGTCCCCTCTATTTTCGACCTTCTACTCTATCTTTGAACCTATTTCCTACCGTACTGTTAATTGCTAAAACTATCAATGCAAGCCCTGCTATATTAAAACACATTGACCTCTGGCAGTGCCAGAACCTTATATTTGTTCCATGAAATGTGGCCTTGCCCTACTCAAACCCGAAAGAGGCTTAATCAGTGCCCCCTAAATTAGCTTCCCGCTAGGTACTCCGCGAGCCGCGCACCACATAAAAAGAATCAAAACTCCATCGGTATTTCAATAATTACTTCAGTGGTCATCCATAATATTTCCTCCTTTTCATAGCGTGCACATCGAGGGCAGTGCTGTACAAGGATCATAAAACCATCCCCATATCCTCTTCATTCCACGTCTAACGCCCAAAACAACATTACCGCTGCTCGACAACTCATTCACAATCCCCCAAGCAAGGACATCACGCAAAAAAATGGCACCACTTCCTCCTCGTAAGGATCTACATTTCTCGAATTCAAAGGCGCTAGCCGGATCTTCAAGGCCTTCCGCATTCAAACCGAAGGAAATAATAAGGACGACACCAATTAGGGATTTTTTTATGACAAATGACATTTATGCGTCACAAATTCGTTTTCTTTTATGCAGAATAAATCCATTTTGGGCTGTCATATATGTCATTTAAGAGGCTATTCCCGGTTATTCGTTTATCTCTAGAGGGTTAACCACGCCCATACCACCTTTCCCAATGTGTTCCTGAAATGAATTGTGTGGAGGTGTGCTAGCTATGAGGGAGAAGTAAGATTTTTGAACGGGGGGGGAGGGTGTACGGTGGTTGTAGTGTGTGTTGTTGGGTTGGAATGTTGGAAAAAATGTGAGGCTCTACGTGGTTGAGCCTCATTTGTGCGCGCGCTAAACCTCTTCGGGTTAGTTTATGGTCACGTGCATGTTTTATGACAAATGCGTCATGACAAGAGGTTTTATTTATGACGTTTACAAATGACAGAGGTTTAATTTATGCGATGTCATAAAAAATCCCTAACACCAATACCCAAACTGAAAAAGAAATTTCCTTCCACTCAATCGACTCCATCTCGAATTACAGTATCACTAAATGACACTAATAGCCTGACTCCAAAACGAAGCCTCGTAAACGAGAATCACGCACAAACGACCTGCATTATACCTTATTTGATTTTCTTTGCCTTTTTATGGCAAACCTATTTTCTTGGTATCTCTGGGATGTTGCAATTTTTGGCGGTTTTTTGGTTTGGCTTTTGGTTTGGGATGCAACCGAGATGAGAGAAGACTTGTGAGGGACGGGGATGGAGGGGTGCTATCACTTTCCAAGTCAAATAAAGTCTGTTTGCGTTTCCGAAGATGAATTAGAGGCGGTAGCTGTTTCACTGTGATTTTTGAATATCGGGGAAATGCAAAGCATGAAGCAAACCAAATGACAAAAGGAATTCCTCCCAAATTCCAGTTAGAATCAATACAGCTTCAAAGTCCTCCATTCACAAGCCGGTCTATCCATCAATTCGCCACCCATAATATCCCTCACGTAGGCCATTCCTATGACCTGATAACCATCGTCTTGCTTCCTCAATACCACAGGAGTACTACAACCTTTAAGAATCCAGATTTCATCCGATATGCTGGTTTTCTTGCCTACGACCCCAAGCATACCTTTTCTCAGCACCCCAATCCTCAATTTTCGCTCTCCCATCCAGTAGTCCATTTTGTTCAGCTCGTAATCTTGAACTCCCACTACATTACTACGCAGTCCGGATTGCCAGACTTGAAAGAAGATTAAAATTGCAAAGACGAAGCACGAAACTACTCCAAGATCCCATTGCCGCGTGGCGAAGAATACAACGAGCAATGTTAAGAGAATAGTAAGACTCAAGAAGCAAAACCAGGCGTCGATGAAAGACCACCCAACAATAAAATATGGAACGGGGCATAGACTTTCGAGCGTCGCACCGTGAATCTCGAATTTGCGGTTGTCCTCAAGCCATGTCGAGAGAGCCGGCGAATTGAATCGCGGGAACCGGGAAGCGTAAATATTAAATGTTCGTTCTAAACACGCCACACCATTATGGTATAGCGCCATCCGGCGAAGAATGTCAGATTCCTGGTCGTTCAGCTCACTCTCCGATCTCTCCCAACGCTTCTCCAACTCCTCCCGCGTCAGCCCCATACGGCCACTGTGCCTGCTACCGTAATCCTTATATTCGAACCTCATGTACGTGTACATCCAGTCCGGCTTGCTTAAGTCTGTACCATGAGAGGAACCTGTCTGGAAACAACCATATAATGCAAACAAGGCACTTCTTTTCATGGTTCCAGGAAAATGCCAGTAAGAAAAAGTTTTTGACTGTGGTTTGGCTTGGTTGTGGGGTTGGCCGTCTAATTTTGTAGGTTGCTGAATATTTTCATTGCTGTCTAGAATCGTAGGACTGAGATTACGACCATAGACGCTACTTAAGCTTTCAATGTTGTCATAGAACAAGCCCTCTACTTCGAGTGTAGAGAGGTTCTCGAAATCTAGATGACTCGAATATAATGATGTGCCGGCAGCCTTATAGCTCGGTGCCGTTTCAAGAAAATAATCCTGATCCAGGTATCCACTGCCACTTCTCATATTCAACCAATCTGGAAGCCAGGTTAAATCTTTCTCGCTCTCGACCTTATCATTCATTTGAGTCCCACTCCTCCCTCGAAAGAATGATATCGAGGTTCTTGGTTTTCCTCAAATGATTTTTCACCATCAGAAGCTGCAAATCCTGGAAGCCGAGTTTGTAGTTCGGGGTAGGCACGAACTTTTGGCCGTCGTGCGTAAGACCGAGTACTGCATAGATCCTGTCGAGGGGATTGGTAGCCAAGAATGGACGCGTTATTTTCAAGGCTTCTACCAGGCCAATGGGCTCAACAAGTGAGCGGAACTTTTGAAAGGTAATCATTCCTTCGTAACAACGGCGCTCTTGGGAACCGTCAGTTGCTTGATCGGGCCGATATTGCTGCTCAACAGGCGAGGCTGTAGAGAAACCAAAGCTGCGGTCGGCAGTTGATACAGCTTGAAGGCCAGGCTCGAATAGTTTCTCAATACCCTCTTCGTCCAGTTTTTGTTTGAATATTTCCAGGAGGTCATGGAGCGTACTCCAATCGGCAGTCTGCTCCCCAAACCTGAGTGTAATTTCGGAAGCAACCGCGACCTCTTGCAGGATCCAGACTCGCCTCCAATACTGATTGGTGAATAGTCCGACAAAATCACTAACCTTCATGGTTGTTTTGATCTGAGAACGAGTCAGACGTTTATCAAGTCGCTTCAACTCCTGTATCGGATTTGGTTGCCCAGGAATCTCATCCCCCAGCCAAGATAGCACTCTGGACGCAGTGCGATATATGGATTGGGGTCTGGATTGGGGGCGATTTGATTGTATCTCAGCCTCAGGTTGGACTCCTGACCAAAATATGATCGGTACGAAGTAGGCTATAGGGGTAGGCTATAGGGGTGCAGGCCATCGGTATATATATATCTTGAATACCGTAGGTAATTGGGCTGTACGTCAATCTCCATTAAAAACACACCGAATCCTCTAGCTGAAGATTAAAACGACATGGATCAGGCAGAAAAGGTTTGCTCTCTTACTCGAGGCCATTCTCAATACCTTCACACCAAAAAGTAAGGCCCCATGATCGTCCCATTTCATAGAAACGTAAGTGGTCGAGCCGACATTCCGTTTGTTTGGATACATCAGAGGGCGGCTCTCGTTGCAAGCTATCGTGGGCGAATCCGCAGCAAGGTGTTGTTTTGGTTGAGCTCGGACCCCAGCAGGCTGCGGAATCACCTGATCATCTGTGGTCAATGCGCGCGATCACGAGATCGCCCTCCTTTTGTTGAGTAGATCTCACTTGAACCTCTGAACCGCCCTCAATTTTCAAAATCTCAATAATTTTACGACACTGTGGCTCAGCCTCCTTAGTCGGAGCTCTATTACTGTTCACTCTAGCCAGAAATAATGGGACTCATTTACATTTACGCTACCGTAAGCCATAATGCAAAGAAATTGAAAGAGCAGTAACCGAAAAAAGATACATTAACGCATTCAATAACCTAAGTCGTCGCACCTATATTTATATACTCGAGAAATATATGTCTACCCATATTTATCCTCCAATCGCACCAACTTGCAGCAAATAAATATCACTTTATTGATTACTGAACACTCCCGAGACACAGAATGAGGTACGAAGAATCCATTTCCATTGGCCACCACGGTTCAGCCTCAAACCGTTGGCCTGCATATCGGGAGGTAAAAATTGGAATCACGGGTGAGACGGCGACAAAATACCGAGTCAAAACTCCAGCTAAAGTCCTCGCTAAACCCCCTTCGCTTCATGCAACCAATAGAAACACAGGCACGAGAAATAGATTCTCCAAACCGACCCCAAATGTGCCAAAATGTGTTGGAGAATGGAATTGTGCTAGCACTTGAGGCTATGAGGCTCCTATTATTGCGACGGCGGGTAGGGAGACCGATACCGATGAATTTGAAGGACTTGGACAGAGTAATGTTATGTCCAGACCTGAGAATATATAGCAAGTCAAAAACCCAAGTATAATAACACTTCTCAACCATCAAACCACATCCTATCACTTTCTCCTACAAAAGAAAAGGCTCAAACCTAAATTCCCAACGCTCCTTTCTCCTCCACCACCAGCAACCTTAAAATGTCCTCCCTCCTCAGAAAAATCCTCAAATCCGACCCAAGATACACCGGAATCCCCCGTCATACACCCCGCGAAATCCTCACCCTCGTGCTATCAATCATCCTCGGTATCAAGCTCCATAAATCATCCAAAAGTTCATGGAATGAACATGATGCTAGGACTATCCCGAGTACAGTGTAAGATCTCTTCCCAAGAAGTAAAAGTGATATCACTAACCCGCTTCTCCGTATAGGCAAATCATTTTCTACGAATGCACCACTCCCTTCCTCTCCTTTCTCTACTGCGCAATAATCTACATCGCGCATAAGCTACACCGCGCGAATCCGTTGCTCTGCTTCCTGGCTGCGTTCATATTTTTTTGTGGATGGGTTGCGCAGTTTGCGATTTGGACGAATTGCGATATTTCTGAGATTGGCAGGAGTCGCAAGGCTGGATTTTGTTCCAATTGGCCACAGATTGGAAGGAGTGGAACGACGGGGGTTGAGTGGGCTAGGTTTGGACTTGCGTTGGTTTCGGTGCTGGGGAATTTTGGAATTATGGGCTTGGCTGCGATGGCGACGTGGATGGGGAGGGAGGGGAGGGAGGTGCTGGAGTTGAAGGGTGAAGAGGGGTGTGGTGTGTGAGGGGAGTTTGTAGAAAGAAAGGGGTTTGAATTTGTAACTTCTGTTGAAGTATGATACAGTTCCTAATAAGCATTCTGAATGCATCCAATACTTTTGCTTGCTTCAACAGGTTATGAGCTCCGGTGGCGGTGAAACAT
>QYAP01000107.1:131059-153929 GCA_003988905.1 Hymenotorrendiella dingleyae
ACTTATTAGAACCTCTATCATGGGGGAGTGTTGAAGTATGATACAGTTCCTAATAAGCATTCTGAATGCATCCAATACTTTTGCTTGCTTCAACAACTTCGTCCGGGCGTTGGTATGTATATCAATCAACCAGAGGGCCTTTAACATAACACAAACATCTCACTTTTCGACTCCTTTGCCCTCCTGCTCGCTAATTTCGTGTCCTCAACTTTCGAACAAAATCACCTTCTTTCTCCGCGCCGGAATGGCCTGCTCCTCAATCTACTCCGGACACTTCAACTAACTCGAGAGGTTGGGAATAAGTTGAGTTCAGAGATGTATGAAGAGTGGTGCCTGGTTACTTATGACCCCTTTATTTTTCGCCTAATGCCAACCTTCCAATATCTTTCTCTGCAACTTCACTCATGTCTTTCAGCGCAGAGCCATTGGGCAGGAAAACATTTAAGGTGATACGCTGCTACACAGGAAGATATTGGACATATGGTGCACTAGGGAGGGGGCACCTTGACAAAACTGAGTAGGGAAACTGAGTAGGGAAATATTAGAGGCATTGCTTAGAAGACAAAAGAGACATGGAAGGGGTAAAAGCAAGCGACGAAGAAGGCTATGCATAGTAGACATTGAAAGCAACAAGACAATGCTTCAAGGGCCAAGACACCAAAGAGAATAAAAGCTGCAAACCACTGCGGCAGCATATTTAGCAAATCGCTCAAACAAGTACAGCTCTTCATTCCACTCTAGTGAAGCAGCAATGCAACAGCAGCGTCAAACGAAGCAATTAGTGAAAGTGATAAAGTGGTTCTCAGAAAAGAAATACATTCGAGTACGAGCGTAAAGAAGAAAGAAAGAAGGATATTGGCTCCCGACACGGAGACTTTAACTACAAGTGGTCAGAATACTTCGTGCGCAGATTTGCTCCCTCTTGCTTTAATCAGTCTGAAGGTTATTGTTTATGTACCATTTTTGTTGCCCCATGAACCACTTGATTCTGACCCGATAAGGGGACGTTGGACATTCACCACCAGGAAATCTCGGCTACAGTCAAACCTCTTTATAAGAATATCGCTTATTAAGAATATCGCCCAAATAAGAATGTAGTTCCGAGACCCAACTTTTTTAGTATAATGAATAAGAATAATCGTGCAACTTAGAATATTCTTCTGATTTTGAGGTCTCGATCCTAGAATGATAGAGAAAATAATCGTTGATATTCTTCGATATAGTGGATATGATTGATCCTTTGAACGATTCCTTAGACCTCTCTGATACGCCCGACTCTCCTCTTTGAAATATAATAAGAAAGTGGTATAATTGAGAATCTTCAAACCTTTAAGGGGCTAATTAAAGATTTAAAGGCATGGAAGATTAAGGCAGCTACGCAGATCGAAGGATATTCGGAATAGCCTCAATTCTAGAAAAATGTTGATGTTTCTACCCTATAAGAATGTCGCCTAAATAAGAATATGGTTGCCGGTCCGGATGATATTCTTATATCCAAGTTTGACTGTAGATAGAACTTCAGCCAGAACTTCAGCTAGAATCCGTAAGAGACGTTTCCCATGGAGCCAACTGCTTGTTTCAGATTTGCAGGTTGCACTTGTCAAAAGATTCACTGCCCTTCTTTTTTCTCTTTCTCTGGAGTTGGAAATTCCCCTCTGGCGTATCAGTTACCTAATACTTTCTTGCTCTCCAAGAGAACCAATTTTATTCTAGATAAAGTCAATTCAAACTCACTGATATGAGATAATGAGAGGAGAGGAAGAACCCACCCCCACGTTGGTCTTTCTCGTTCTAGCCCAATTGCCCCACCTCTGTATGATTTCCAGCACTTGCATCAGCTTGGCTTGTCAGAATCTTCCCTCGGTGCTTTTAACACCCGAGTGGCCGGGCCTGCCGCATCCAAGTTTGCCATGACGCACCAAGCATCCAGGACGCCAATGTCGCGTGCTCGTCCTTGATTCTGCTTGCTGAACTGTTCTGCATATGTGGAAGAAAATTGAAGAGAAGCATACTCAAGTCACAATCCGAGTTGGTTTATGTTATCTTTCCACATACGATTGCAAAAAAAGCCGTGACGTTGTCCTCCATTGCGCAACGGCGGGGCTGACACCAAATGCTCACTCTGCGGAGTCTGCGCCACTGAAGAGCCCACCAAAAGAAGGCTCTGCTCTTGGCAAGATTGAATCCCCCTGGCACGCGACATCCACACAACTGGATCCTTCTACCTTAACTGGACATCCTATTCGTCCAACAACACCACATCCGCGCGCGCCGGGACGGAAGTTAAAAAAAAAGAGGATGATGATGACAGCGTGTGCACACGCCAGTGCGAGCGCCAGCCATGGATGTGCCAAGGGCCAATCGCAAAGTGTCTTGAAACTGGGAGAGTATTGGGACCGAGGCGAATCTCCAAGCCGCTTGTTCCTATTTTTCTTTCTTGTCTGCCTGGAATTCTCCTCTTTTATTTCTCAAAAATTTCATGCTGCTGAAATACATCTCCAAAAGACATTGCGAAAATATCATTGTCGTTACTACTATCATTGCTATAGCAGAAAGATCGCAACTAACTTTCGACAATTTGGCGCCCGATTGCGCGCAATCCAGCTCCTCCCTACCTTCCAAATGGCCTCCTACTTGAAACATTTCTCGCCAGTTCCTTCTTTCCCAGCCTACACTGGTCCGTACAGTGTAGGGACGATTGACGTGGAACTCCCAGTCTCTGAACTCGAATCGCCAGCTCCTTCGCCAGACGAAAGTATTGCGACAATACAATACCGGATATTCTACCCTTGCGATCCCGCCAGTAAAGGCAAACATGTGAACTGGATACCAGCGCCACAGCGAGAAACGATCTCAGCATATGCCCGATTCTTGGGTGCCGGGAATGCTCTTGCAGAGGTTATGTCGTAAGTCTCCTGAAAGCCTCCCCTTTCATGGTGAATCCGGTGAATTTGGACTAATTGTGTCTTTTGCAGATTCTTTCCCCGAATTCTTCACTATATTACCATTCCAGCCATCAAAAATGCCCCCCTACTCGATCCGCCAACCTCAAACGAACGATGGCCAGTAACGATATTTTCTCATGGTCTTGGAGGTTCCCGAAATGCCTACTCCCAGCTTTGCGGGTCTATGGCTTCGCATGGCACAATAGTAATTGCTACTGAGCATCGAGATGGTTCAACGCCAATTTCATATATTCGTTCGGTACCCTCGTCAACACCAACAGAAAAGACCTCCAGTACCAAATACAAAAAGACGACCGGATATTTCCGCTTACCCCATACTGCTACTCCCGAAGTCGCAGAAGGTCGAAATAAGCAATTGAAGCTCAGACTTTGGGAACTTGGATTGGTACACAGTTCTCTTCTTGCCCTCGACAATGAACAACCTCTTACAAATCTCAACACCTCTTCAAAATCGCTATCCGCTTTTGCTAGAAAGATGGACGTTCATAGACCAGGAAAGATAGTGTTCACAGGCCATTCATTTGGAGCAGCAACGATTACCCAATTCGTCAAGTCCGTTTTTTACAGCCCAGAAACGTCCTCCGCGCCGTCAAGTTATGAGCCACTTTTTACACCAACTTCCAGAAGTGCCATTATTGATCAAATCACACCACAAACACCCATTGTACTTTTAGATCCCTGGTGCCTTCCTTTACGAGCAGAAAATACACGTTGGCTCTGGAATAAGCCCTTCCCATGCTATACCCAAGGCGGTCCAGGTGGCGCGGGGTTGCTAGCAGTTGAATCACAAGCCTTTTTCAAATGGCGCGTTCATCTCAGAGCTACAAAACGACTTCTATCCCCGGACCCATCAATCTGCACACCCACCATATTCGATCCAGCAATCTCACAACCCAACTTTTTCTACGCTACCACCTCAGCCCATCTCTCCCAATCCGATTTCGGCATTCTCTTCCCCTGGGTCACCAAACGTTTCCTCGACATCACCGAACCCGAACGCATTATGACGCTCAATATCCGCGCCATCACACAGCATTACCGCAATTGCAATATCGAGATCGGAAAAACTAGCCACAAAGACATGGAGCTTGAAGAAGGAGCCGCCGCGCAAGAAACCGATCATGATACGAAGATTCTTTCGCAGGGTGAGGTCCGCGGTTGGGAGTTTATCAGTATTAGTCTACAAGACATGGAGGATGTGGATGATGAGGCGGAGATGAAGGGGCAAGTCGAGAAAAAAGACAATACCACACCAAACGACGTTGCTGGTAATGAAGTGAGAGAGACGAGCCGGGGAATTTCGATTGTTCGTGCGAACAGTTAAGAATGCTCCGCTAAAAACAACCGAATGGATTTCACATTTCCTAGGATGAAGGATGTACGATAATGGTTTCTTTTCCCGCCTGCTCCCAGCTTCTAGATCGGTTATATGGTTAAATGGATGGATTGGGTTGCTTTTGGATCGGATCTGGATATTTGAGAGCGATGGAGTTTATGAAGCAAGCGTATTGTAATCTATTTTGCGATTTCGAGATTGGGTGGTGGGGTGGAAGATTTGAAGCATTTTCAAGCGAGCGTGCGAGCGTTCATTGGCATTTAATTTTTTCTTTTCAAGTCAGATGAGATTACAGTAGAACGGAAATGGATAGATGAGGGATGAGATAAAATATGCGAGATGAGAATGCTATACCCACTGCCAGAGAAGCAACCTTGGAACGAGGATATGCACCTGAGATTCGAATACGAGGAGAGGAAGGGTGATTTAAGACAGGGAATGAAAACACTACGTCGCTAACAAGTAAGCTCTTCACATCTCATCTCCATCATCACTTCATAGCTAGCTAGCTGTATATATGAACCTGGCTGTGCTTCGCATTTAGCTATCTAAGCTCTACATATAACCTCGAGGTTACTATTAACAAAGAGCCATTAAAGTGTGCATATCCATGATACATGCATGCCCTTCTTTCTCTTCTCCCTCACTTTTCCTCTATTTTCCTGCACCGTGAACGCACCATTGTTTCGGCCATTGCAATAGCTCACGCCAACGCCAGCCCCCTTCCATCACGACCCCCCAAAACACCTTGAAATGCAACCTCTCAAACGCCAGTATTGTGATAGCAGTGATAGCACTCAAGCTCTCGAGCAAAGCATCCGTTTCGACCATATATCCCATGTGGGAGGGAATGAGATGTACTCCGAACACGCCCAAAGCCAATGATTGACAAAACCGGTGAATTTCCCTCGTCAAATCGATAGGCCAGCTCAATCAGCACCAGCACCTGCCTCATCAACAATAACCCACCTCTTATCCGCCTCCTTAGCCCCCACTCTCTTCGCCATACTCTCCAATGTCCCCTTGATCGCCGCGCTTGTCCTACCCGGGAACTGTTTCTTCAACACCTCAACCAGACCAATTTTCGTAAGATTCGACCCCTCAACAGCATCCTTAAACATCTGGATATCTTCTGCAGGAAGGAATTTCTTAGCCTTGGGATCCGTCTTTGGCTTTGTTGTTCCCATGGCCAACGTCTGGAAAGCGTTGGACTGAGTATTGGCGTTCACGGCGGTAGGATGATTCGTGGTAAGAGGCTGGATAGACGTAGAGGCGGGTTTGACAGGTTTAGATTGAGGTTTGCCCATATTGGTAGACTTGATGTTTGCAGACTTGAGAGTGTTTAAAGGTTTACGAGGCGGCTCCATAGCGGTTGTTTGTTGAGGATGCCAGTAAGAGGTAGAAAATGGGTCGATCGATTTCAAGTTATGATCTTTTCAAAGTTAGTAAGGTCGAATCAAAAAACAACAGGAATTACTTACCAACAATGATCTCCATCCGATATGGCATCATCTTCACGTTGGTATTTCTCTTGTGTTTATCCTCCCAACAAAGGCCTGTTGATATTGGCTCCAGATCGTTGTTGCCGTGAATGACGGCTCGTTTAGCATTGGCAAGATCGTCATTTTCGTCGTCAAGAAACCCATCCATATCCTCTCCATCTTCACCATCTTCTTCTTCCTCGCCATCGCTATTGCAATCCTCCGCATCCTCACCCTCTTCCCAATCTAATTCGCTGTCATAATCGTAATTGGTTGTTGGGTGATCATGCCGAAAGGGATTTCTTGCCAATTTTGGTAAACCGTTTCGAGGCCGAATGGAGAAAGTACCTCGATATGGTGGTCTGACGTCGCTTGCAAAAATTAAAATCTTGACTGGTACCTTGCGTAAGAGGTCTCTTTGCTTCTTCATTTGAAGATTTTGGGAGCCAGTAGTCAAATCGATAGGACGTGAAGAATTGCCAGAGAATTCATTCATAATGTCTTGCACAGGCATACAACGTATTCCTCGTAAAACATCTCCAGGCAAACGAAATAGTTCTTCGGCATTGAATGGACGTTTTCGGCCTGGACTTCTGTTTCCAAGTATGTACCCATCGAGTGTGTTTTGTACTGCGTTCAATGCTTCCTCATCTCGAGTAAAGTAGTTTACCTCTGCTATCTTGACGCCGTCCCGCTTCTGGAATGGTAAAAACTTCTTCTCGTAGTAAGAGACCGAAGGTTTGCTAGGAGTAGTGGCACCGGCGCCAGCTGTATTTAAGCTTGGATTTGACCCTTGAGGTGCAGGGCTCATAGATGTTCGTTCCTTGCTGTCGATACTGCCTCTCCTAACTTTATTTGAGGTCTTGGGGGTGCCAAAGAAGTTGCTCAATTTTGGTTGTGCTCGCTCTTTTTTCTTCTTCGCTTCCTCGGCCGCAATCTTCACCTCTTCTCTCTTGCGTTTCTTTTCTTCCTTTGCAGCCTTGTCGGCTTCCTTTCGCTTCTTCTCTGCCTCCTTTTCGGCCTCTTTCTTTGCTTTCTCTGCTGCTTGTGCTTGTTTGTCTGCTTCTTTCTTTACTCGCTCGGCTTCTTTCCTCTTCTTATCTGCCTCCTTCTCAGCATCCTTCTTTGCCTTTTCTTCAACCAGTGCTTGCTTATCGGCATCTTTCTTCGCCTTCTCCGCATCCCTCTTGGCCTTTGCAGCAACCCTCTCCTGCTCTTTAATCTCCTTGTTGATCCGCAGCATCTCCTTTTCCGCCTCCTTTTCTGCAAATGTGAGCTTCTGCTTTTTGGCTGGCGGAGGTGGGTTTCCATTCAAGGCGGTGAATGCCGAAGGGGACGCATCAGTTGATGAAGTTGGGACTGTAGGAGCCACCATTGGCGAATGTGCTACATCTGAAGGTGTGGTAGGTCCGAGGTCACTGAGGATTGAATCGGTGGTGCTTCGTGCTGGGCTGGGATCTCGAGTTGAATTGCCCATCGTGGCTTGGGGAATTGAAAGGGTACCTTCTTTTGCGGAAGCTGCTGTAGCAGGTACTGCTTTCTTGAGATCGGTGAGGTCTTCGAAGCTATCACGATCCCGCTTCAGCGAGCATGGTGGTGGTGTGCCGCTCGACATGATTATTCGACGCGTCTGCGACCTCGTTGATTTTGAAAAAGCACAAAGGAGTTCGCGAGCCGCTGCGAATGGAGCCCGGGGGAATTGACCAGAAGAGATTCGTGATATAGCAACTATCGTACAAAGAGATAATTGCGGAGGTCAATGAACCATCGATGGGATTCCGTTTGTCGAAGATCGAATATTGTTGGTTCTGTTTTTGGAGTTGGTCAAGGATATGAGTGAGGTGTGGTGGTCGCGAGTCGGACGCGCTTTCCTTCTTCGCTTCTTCGCGTGTTAAAGTGGTCTCGTTTCGCGTCATGTCTTGGCGCTAGATCCCTGCTCTTTGTTTCTTCTGGAAGAAGTTATTTCCGGAGTACAAGCGAAGTGAATTAGTCTATTGAGCGGCGGAGTGTTCAAATTAAATAGGGCATTCTAAAGCTCATAGTCATAGTCATCTTCACTAGAACTGGCCTCGCAATAATAGCAACAGAATAGATCACTTCATATTAAAACCACCCATAAAATATAGGATATAAACTCTCCCATTATTATCTCCATCGGTTTGTACCTCGCAGCACACCATGTACAAATCACCTATGCAAATGCCGCTAAAACGAACGAAGGCAGACACGATCTCTAGGACCAAGAGCCGCCCGGGGGCCGAAAATCGAATTGTATACACAGGCTCAGAGGCCAACACACAAGGCCACCCCATCCTATCATACCAAAAAACTCCATACCTATCCAGAGACCCCTTTCAAAACTCCGACAATGCCATGCATGCAGTTGCTCTCCTTCGGCTCCCTCTAAAGAAAGAAACTTTGGGTATATCCACCACGCCAACCTTTCAATTAGTCGCTATCCGCATCCGGATTTGCAATGTACAGTCGTCCAGCGCTCAGAGTCATCGTTCGATCATCCACACTTCCTCTCCTTCTCAACTCATCCGGATTCTTGACGCTCTTTTCTCGAGTGATGGTTGACTTCATCAAGCTATTGCTTGCCAGTCGTGCTGCATCCCCAGAGCCCAGTTCAGCCACAGCATCAGCCCGTTCGCCACTACTGCCACTTCCCGTGCTTCGCGTTCTGTCCCCATTTCCATCACCGCTGAAAAAGTCTTTCTGGCGTGGGTTGGCAAGAGGGGTTTCGGTAGTATCTGAAAATGTACCGATGGAGTTTTGTCTTTCTCTTTCGCTTGGTGGGGTATTTCCAGAACTCCATTTTCCTCCAGTAGAACTAGTGCCTGATTGTTGGTATGTGAGACCTCTTCTTCCACCACTTCGCCCACTCCCAATACTACTCCGACCACTGCCAGATCGTTGGTGATATTTTCCGTTACTATCCGCATCATCGTCACTGTCCTCCCCTTCGACTTCGCTGGCACTGAGACGCATAGGAACTCCTCCAACACCTCCGACCAAATCCCCAGGGCTATAACCAACCAATCCGGCCTTTCCGTGATGTCGTATCTTGGCGGTGACTCGGTTGCTCCCAGCAAGACTTCCAGAGCCGCTCGTAGACAAACGTTGCGGAGCCCCAGCCCCCGTCACTTCCATCGTAGCCCTCATCTTTGCCTGTTTTTGTGCGGCAAGTAGCCGTGGGTCCTCGTGCTGAGCTCGGTCGCACCAAACCGTTGCCTTTTGCTTTCGCATCAGAGCCACATAACTACTTGGCTGCGGCCCTCCTGACCTCGAGGAGATGGATCGTCGCAGATCTTGGGAGGATTGCCGCTGAGGAACAGGGCCGTTACCACTACTCGCCGTCGTCGAAAAGGTGTTGGTGGAAGGAGTTCGGCGAGAGGCGTAGGCGTTGGGAGGCATATTACTTGGGTAGAGCTGTTGCTGCTGGGAATATTGCGGTTGGTGGTTGGGGAAAACGCTCGAGGACGTGGTTCGAGTTCGGCTGTGCGAATAAATATTGAGGTTCTGGGCCGGATATGCTTGAGGTGCCTGCTGATAACCTGGAGGCATAGGTTTTCTGCGGGGAGTATCGGCCATCATGGTTGCCTTCTTATAGGAGCGAGGCCGAAAGGGCAAAGGCTTCGCTTTATGTTTGGCGTGAGGGATATATGAATAACGCAGTCGGCAGTGTGAGTAAGGAGGTAGTCGGTATGATGCGCCGTGAATTTTAGACTGTGGCGTGTGGTCACTAATGATTCAGTAGTTGACCGTTCCCAGGAGCCGCTTAGACTGGAATTTGGCGGGTTTGTTTGAAAAGTCGCCGATCAGCCGTGTCAAATGCCACCGAGCGATAAATAAAAAAATAGGGTCAATTGGATGGCGCAATCAATATGGTGGTGGTGTGTGGCGGGAAAGTGTTAACAAAGGCTGAGGATTTTGGACCTCTAAGCAATGCGCAGGCCGGATATGCAAATGCGATGCTGTAGCGTTGTCTCGCGGACCACCAGTGAGTGAGAAAAAGGAAAACGATGCTCAAATTTCTGCTTCTGGCCCGGCTCTTGTAGTGAGTATATGAGGAGTAGTGAGGAAGGCTGAAGTGAGGAGGAATGGAGAGAGGAGGAGGTGAGGTGGTGGAGGTGAGGTGGTGGAGGTGAGGAGAAGAGGAATTGTAGGTAGGGTCGGATTTGGGCGTGGGGAGGCAATTGTTGATGATGGCTGCTGCTTGGATGGGATGGATGCACCAAATGTACGAATGTTTTAGCGCGACCGGGTGGGTCCCCTTCTTTTCAGTGGGACGGTAAACAAGGCCAGGTCGGAACTGGTGGGTTGGAAGCGGAATCAGCTTGGGATGTCTCTTGCGCGCTCGGCCATCGGCTGAAGGAAAACGTGCGCTTTCAGCTCGTACTCTCAACGCAGGGGAGCAGCCGCCGAGAGAGTTTGGTTGGAGGTTTAGGGAGAGGGGAGAGAGGAGGGGGGGGAGGGGGGGGACAAAGGACTTGGGGTAGAGAAGAGAAGGATGGAGAGGAGTAGAAGGAGGATTTTAGGAGGGGATTGGACGAGATTAATAGGAAGCTACTATACTCCGTACAAAACTCCAGGCGGTCAAGGCAAGCAATAGTAATACCAGGAAGTACATAGTACTAGTACCTATTCTCTACCTGGCCTGCACGGGAGTCCAGACGCGAAAGGAAGGAGGAGAAGGGGGAGAAGCGAGGGAAGCCATCGTTTGACACTTCCAGCCAAGCTGTACGCAAACTGTTCTCCTCGAAAGGCCGGAGTCGATGCCTCAAGTTGATCCCCCCACGTGGTATAGCCATGGCCTAGACGAGGAGTGTTGCCATTGAGACAACTGCTAGCCTGCCCCCAAGCAATGAACTCGAGATCTGCCAGGTCTGGGGAGGTAAAAGAAAGGCAATTCTTACTTTACTTTTAATTGACTTTTGGACCCCGACTTTTGATACCACGGGACTTTCCAGCTTCCAATTCAGCCCTCCCTCTCTGATTTCTGATCCCTCTGGCGCTTTGCCCCTCTTCCGTGCGGTGGTTGTCGCGATAGATAGCGAGCGAATGTGGATGTGCCAGCCAGCGTCTGCAGTCAGCCTCCTGTGTGCTGATAGCCTAGCTCCTGCGCCCTGGCCTAATAGCCAGACAAGCCCTTTGATCGCGAATGTGTAGGAGATGGCACCACGCAGCCAATGCGACGTCGGGAATTGAACGAGCGCGAGAGTGTGGATAGGAGAGGATAGAATGGGCGTGTTGGTGGGCGCGGGTGTTGGTGGGCGGTCGCACAGACCGAGGCAGAGAATCAATAGACCAAGTCGCGATAAGAAGCCACGATGCCGTGCGGTCACTGCGCTGGTGTTGTCTTTACACGGCGCAATCTCTGGGAAATGTTGGACAAAGACTTGTCCGTTGCAGCTTGATGAACTCTTATTATTGTTCGCATCCCTTGCAACCAAGCAATCTCCTGTCGATCTGTCAGATTGCGGCTTTGACGTAGAGACCGGATCTTTCCAAGCTTCTCGTCTATGCCAAACACCATGGCCAATGCCCGCGTCCTCTCCAGCTTTCGGCATCGACATCCCAACGTCACCGCAGCAAAGACAGCATGATCCTGGTGAAACGATCCGATCGCTATTATCTAGGTCCGCTATATCGGTTCATCCTGCCTTCACTTTCTCGTCGACTTTTCGTCAAACTCCCTCAACCGAGAATAATGGCTTTGAGTGGTTCTGACGCGCAAACACCTTTCGACCAGTAATCCGGTTTGTTGACTGTTGACATGCAGCTTGGATATTGGATATGCGCTCACTTCGAGTCAAGACAAACAAGCGACCTCTGCAGTGCAATTGACTTCCTCACTACCCGCACCCCGATCATGCAAGAAAATGTCCGGCGGCTCTTTCTACTCTGCGAAGCCAGCCATGGGAAACGGAGAAGTCGTTCCATGAGGGGTCGATAAGTGGCCCTTGGAAGCAGGCCTTGAACCTATGCTTGACTGGCATTTGTGTCCACAACTCCATCATGTACATCATTTCTTCCAGTCACAATCTATACAAACCAGGAAGGTGTATAGCTATTCACCAGTATCAAACCAATCCCTCTAGACGCGTCGTCTTGGTTTTTGCGGAGTAGAACTACCCGAAATCCAAGCAATCTTCACCCACCTTTGATGGCGGGGAAAGGAAGTCTTTGTTCCTGATGTAGCTACCCATGTCGAGGTGACCCCCGCTGCTGCAAGTGCTCGACTTTTCGTCCCAGCTGGGTATGGGACATCGTGATGGTGTTGTGCGATGGTAGCACTTTACACCAAAACTCTACCTGTTGGATGGGTTCATTCTCCGTCAATTTACATTTCCTCGGAGTGGCCGAGCTGGCAGAACTTTCTCAGCTACCACCACTCGCAAGCCGGATCTCCACACCCAAATGCCATGTGTCGAACTTGACAGAAATTGTTGGAAGACCACCATCATCAGCACCACAATTCGGGACTGAGCGATTTTCAGACACCTTGGAAAGCCCCCTCTCTGACATCGTTATCGCGTGTACCCCTCCAAACTGCAATATCACAACTCAGCTATCAAAACTCACCACTATCTTCCAAGTTTTCTCATCACTATCACCATGCCATTGTTCCATCCCGCTCTCGCTACCAGACTTTGAGGGCTGGGACTATCCAACTTCCACTTTACCATCTTCGAAACTTGTCGACAAAGCCCTTTACGACTCGTTTGTTATACAATTCTTCCCTCAGGGATCTCCAACTCTTCCCTGTGGTTGACATGGTCTCAGCGTCACGGTGATGTGCTCAAGAAATACGTCACAGCCCCATCCTGTTCGCATCCTGGTCGGTCGTCTTTCTGTCCCTGTCCACGCTCATCCTATCCCCGCCGTCCACAAACCCTGCAATCGGTACGCGCTCTTACCGAATATCCTCATACCAGGGCTCTCACTTCCTCCCACACGTCCCAGTTCCCAATTTCCCAACGCACACTTGACGGTGCGTTTCCGCGTTACAATTAATATCATACCAGTCTCATCATCATCTCAAAAGAGTGAGCAATCGAAATTTCGCTTTTAATTGGATTAATTAACGCAGGGCACGCAGCACCGAGTGATCTTCTTCTGCTAATCGAGTACGACCGGCCCGAATCCACGAATCCGGTTACTGCCAGCGCTAATCGCCTCCAATGAAGCCACAACGCCGTTGAAGAACCCCACTTGAAGATGACAGACGCATCTGCTCGGTTAGGAGTTTGCACGCATCAACCTTTCCGTTCTCGAGCCGTTTCCAACCGGGGACCTCTAGAATTGAAGATATACTTTTACCAAGGAGATATTCGGCGACCTTCCAGTTTCTCTTGGCAGTGCCATGTCGAGGACCTTAAATCAGTGCTGAAGATTGAAGATTGGGATGGGCAAGGCTCCCCTCTGTCCCATCCAGAGAAATAAAGCAAGCGACTTTTTTTCTTCCCATGCCATCCCATGCACGCTTGTCAGCACTTGCCATTCTTCCACGCCTTCATGCACGTCCTTTCACGCAGTCATACCCGAAATGGATTGCTATTCGCTCAGTTATGCTCTTTTGGGTCATTCTAGCTTACCTCATTTTTTCTTTCGGTAAGTGCTTTGGGTACGCGCGCGAAGGGGGGATGTACGAGGAACGGGATTCTGCTATAATGTGGTTTAGGTGAAAGGAGAAGGGGTTGGGAGGGGGTGACCATGGAGAGCTAACTGCATGCTACACCGTGGTTGAGGAGGGAGGCAATACTATTTACTAAGTACCGCTACTTCCTCAAAACATGCAAGATCATACCAACTCTTCCGTACTACAACGTCTTTGTAGCGAAATGATCAGCCTTGCATACTACCTCAACTCAGAGTAGAAAGAGGGGCAATACGTACCGCTACTTCCTCAAAACATACAAGATGATACTGTACAAACCCGCTACCGTTTCTATGTACACACCCACAAGCCTCAAACTATTACCTCGTATGTTTGCTTACACCGAGTTCCCGAGGTCAAAATAACAGAGGCGGGAGATCCTAGGGAAGTTTTAATCTTAATTCTTTGTAATAAGGCGAGAAGGGAGGTCTTGTACAGTATTTGTGATGAGTGGTTTTTAGATGGAGAAGTTGGGGGATGGGGGAAGGAGACGTGGGAAGGAGGGTGGTGTGAGATGTTATTTTGTTGGTGGGATTTGGAAGGATGGGGAGGTGTGGAGGGAGGGGGAAGGGAAAGGGAAGATAAAAAGAACGAATAAATGCAAGAAAGTTTAATATCACTTGGAGCAAAGAAAGAAGCAGTTGCGGAACTGGGAAATATGAAAGGATAAATAAATTTTATCGGCTAATTCTTACAATAAAATTTTGAATTCGGCTTTCAAATAAGGTAAGAATGAAAAAAATTTACCTATAAACCCCCTTCGATTAATACATAAACAATTAGAAGTAAACCCTTCCAATATTCCATGATCCATCCTAAACCCCCCTTTTCTTCCGTTTAAGAGGTCTTAAACGGGAGTTCTTTTCTTATTGGGCGAGAAGGGGGGGTTTAACGCGGTAGAATAAATAGAACCTTGACTGGGGGGAATCGAGGAATAGGATGAGGAGATTAATGTATGGGAATGGATGAGGAAAAATTTCTAGGATATTGGGGGGAAAATAAGGATGATTTTATTAAGACAGGAAATGGATTGGAGAAATAGTAATGTTATTATTTGGTTGTTTTTTGGTTTAATTATTTGTTTTTATTAGGTTTTGTTTATATTATATATTGTGGGGTAGTGGGTTAAGGGTAGAAAGGGAATGGGGGGTAGGTGGGTAGATGAAAGATGCCACTGCAAGGGAGGGGGGAGTGGGGGGTATTGTGTTGTATGGTATGGTTGGTATGATATCTGGATGGTGGAAGGGGAGGAAATGAGGGGTTGGTATGTACTGTATTGTATCTCGGTCCTGTTTCACTTTTCGTATTATAGGTCCCGGGCTATAAGTGTGGGAATGAGAGCAATATAATCAAACATTTCGTTTGATGTATTCCATTTCTCGTTCAACCTCCTATGTGCTCGGCGTGGAATATAAATAATTCCTCAACCGCTCGCTATCTCCACTCCTGCCCTCCCCTTCCACAACCGCAGTTAGCCTGAACTGTATATCACGTTCCGAGTCTTCCCAACGCGCAGTCCCAGATATATGCGTAAATTTTCCATGAGCGCTCTGTCTCGCGGCGCTCATTTTTACCATGTTTGTGTTTGAGATGCGTTCAAATCCCACTTTCCGTAAACGTCGCTCCTCGGGTACGAAGGTTACAAGTTGCCCGGAAATGTTGTGCTCTTGCTCCAAGAGCCATGTCGCTGCGGCCGCTATCGCTATTCCGTCCATAGACCCTTCTACGCCGGCGCGGGTGAGGAGGTCGATGGCGTGTTTTCTGAGGGGAAGGTTGCGGCATTTGGAGGCGATGAAGTAGAGTGGTGTGATGAGGCCTAGGTCGAAGGAGAGTTCACTAGGACCGATGGTGTTGGGGGAGAGTGATAGAGCAGAGGAGGCGAGGTGCAGCATTGAGGTGAAGTAGGTGTGGAATTGGGGCGTGTCGTAGATTATTTGGGGCGTGTAGGATTGCGTCCAGCTGGTGCGTGTTGAGAGGCTGATTTGCGCTGTGTAGTAGTGCAGAAGCATTATGTTATTCGCTACTTGCGTTGGCTTATCCACTTCTCCTGATGCCATTTTTCGTTCGAGGAAGGAGCGGAATTTGGAAAACCACTGGGTGCTCACCTTTTTTAGGTGTGTTGCTTGGGCTGTGATTGCTGCGGGCATTGGCACCGAAGGAAGGGAATCTGGGTTCTGCCCGTGGTACTTCGAGAGGTGGTGTACTGCGGCGCCGATGTCGTAGAAGGTGTCCCATGCTTCCGGGAAGGAGGTGAAGTGTGAGGGGACGAGGGGGGGTCGCAGGGATTTGGTTAGGTGGTTTGGGAAGGATGTTGAGGCGTGGATGTCGAGGCGCGAGAAGGTTAGGGATAGGTCTTTGAAGGTGCCGGGTGTGTGGATTAGATTCTATGGCGTGATTAGAAAGGGTTGATGTGTGGTAGTAATCGGCTCCCATCTCTTATTTCTCCATTTTAGATCTCAGCGTTCGAGACTGACCCAGGCAATTGAAGTTCAAATGGGAGAGAAGTGTAATCTTTTGGCCGAAAAGACGAAAGCCTCTCCCATTTGGAACTTTTGTGCTAGATAGCCTAAGAGGATTGAGGCAAGAACGGAGAAACAGAGTTGCTTCGTCAGCTTTCAGAACATACCGGCGATTTTGTAAAAACTTCTTTGATGATGGAAAATCCTCCATTAAGATGCTTTGCTGCTCCGGCATCATTACCCCCCAGCAAATCGAAAATCATAAATAGAATACTCGCTATGAGAACCAACTCATAGCTGTCGATTGAGCAATCTAAGCGCTGATTGAGAAGTTGCAACGCATGGTGGTGGTAAAAAATTGGTTCGCGTCCTTTTTCAAAATTAGGGGCTGCTGTAGGATAGGTCTTGAGCCTGTGCAGGCTTGCAAGAGCTATTGCAGCATATCGAATTGATGGCTCTGCATTTGTGACTTGAATCACGAGCCTTTTCCAGGTGGAATTTGCTGCATATCTCGAAAAGCTATTGGTGCATACGACCCTGAAGTAAGCAATGTAGTGCGATTCTTCCTCGGATAATAAAGGGGTTATCGCATATGCTGGAGCTGGGATTGTGGTGGGGGTCACTGGACTTGGCCGCGCAGAGGGAGCAGCCTGAATAGCAAACACGTTTTCCCCCGGGACTTGCTTGTTCTGTCGGGTTGGTGTGATGGCCTGCGAAGGGTCTAAGAAGGCGCATCTGCGATTTGATATTGTGCAACGGGTGCATGAAGGCCTCTTTTCATCGCATTTTACGTGCCGAGTCCTATGTTATCATCAGAATCGGATAAGTCAAATTTTGAGGATGGGGTTTAGGCTACCAACCTACAAGTTTGACAGCCCTTCCTACTCTTTGGGGCCGGCCTGCGTATCATCTTGAGTGACTTCTCTCAAACATTTCGGCTTCAGACGTTGCAGCACGTTGGAATCGTAGAGGGGCTGCCGACAGCGAAAACGTGCGCTGAAGGCAGCAACATTGTTAGCTTTTGGTAAGAAACCAAAGAGCATAATATTGGGAGAGGAAGCGTGCAGTAGAAAGATGCAGGCTATAGCTCCCGGCCCCTAATCGCAACCTCATTTAACCACCTACCCTACGATTTTCATTCACCCACCACCAACCACCAACCACCATCAAATATAATTTTATATGGCTCAAATTGAAGCTCTGATCTCGCTAATTACAGAAATAATATTTATTTTAAATATATAATAAGTATTGGGCTGTCGGCGCCAGGGTATTACCCCCCTGTAAGGTCCGAAATATTTGGCACAACAGGGGGGTACTCCCCCTTGTATCTTATACCTTAAATAGCTCGACCCACATTAATGCTAGCGCCATAAAAAATATATCATTATTATCAGAAGACTTAGGGCTACACGTAGATATAAACTTTATATAATAATAGTTAAAATTGCAGAAGTCGATATTCTACGTTTTGAGTTACCCGGTTATATCGGTTAAGCTCGCATGCAGCCGGCAAGTCGCGGCGCCCGACCTAATTCCGAGGGTCAGCAACATCAACACAGAATCGATATTCTCAACCACTATTATATTTAAATGTGCTTGGATCGTTAGAATCGTCTCATTGAGAAAATTCCAGAAATCATCTCTTCTTGAAATTATGTGGTGTGGCTGGCTGTCGGCGCCAGGGTATTACCCCCCTGCAGGCTGAGAAATATTTGGCACACCCATATATAGTAGCCCCACTTTAAAAATGTATTATAAATCAACCACCCATTATAAATAAATAAAAGCTATATATTTGAGTAGCACATTCAAAGCTCTATCGATGCATCATATATTTATAATTGATTAAGGTGGTTGTGGCTGTTAGATATATTGTTGAAGTTGGGGTGTTGGGTGGTCAAATGAGGTTGCGACTAGGGGCCGGGAGCCATAGCGGCCTTCGGCCCGAGGTCCGGATTTTGGGGACTCCTTCCACCTGATTTCCGGTTCCACTTGCTTGCGCCGTCCCTAAGCGAAGGAAAGAGCCCCCTAAATTGACCTTGGCCTATCGCTAAAAGTTGTATATAGGGAGTTACGGGTGACTGAATAGTGCAACGTCCATAAATTAAAATATCGTATATCGTATATCGAATATCGAATATCGAATATCGAATATCAATTTGAGCCTCAAAGTGCAGCAACCCCCTTATTCGCCCGTCTCTTCTATGGAGTTTTTCGAACCTCGATGGCACCAAGAACGTGATCCGTTGCGTGAAAGAACCAACACCCGAGATCTGCAGCTTACTTCTCGAACGACCAACAAACCCTATTTATTTACGCAACCACATTTCCAAACACAAAATCCCAATCTCTTCCAACGAAAACATACTTTCTCTACACACGTCGATATGCCTCTCCAATTGCTAGAAGGCGTGTTCGCCGAAATTCGCGAATACACGGCCATACAGTTTGCCGCTTACTCGGATCCAATGCACCCTTTCGTTCCGCTTTTACTCACTGGGCTCAACTCTGATTCAAAGGAAGTCTACGAGCAGTCGATAACGCACATTGCGGAGGAGTATTTAGCAAGGTGGAAAGCTAATTCTTCTGAGGAATGGGTGAAGGTTCAGGATTCTGAGACGGGGGAGATTGTTGCGTGAGTGCTTGATCTGGCATTTTTGGAGTGAATGGTTTTTGGATGGCAGTTCTGATGGACTTGGGTGATTTAGAATTTCTCGATGGCAGATATACAGAGAAAATCCGTTTCCTACTGGACCACCGACCGTTGAAGCGAATTGGCATCCAGAAGGCTCTCATGTGAGGGAATACTGCGCATATATTATGAACACTAGACTCCAGCGTCAAGCCAGTCGATGTTCGTTCCCTCATGTTTGTACGAATCCTCTCAATCCTTTCTAACTTTAAGCGCTCAACACTCTCACCAGGGCTCAACATGATGGGTACCCACCCAAAGCACCGTGGCCGCGGAGCAGCTTCTCTCATGCTACAATGGGGTGCAAAAAAAGCGGATGAGTTGGGATGTGATATGTTTGTGGAGGCTGCTGATAGCACGGGAGGTCATGTTTATCGGAAGAATGGATTCAGGCAGGTTGATGAGTATTGGACTAGGAGATTGGAACCGGAGCCTGACGAGGAGTGGAAGAGGCTTGAGGAGACACACCCTTTTAAGGCGTCGTGGATGTGGCGACCTATACCTAAGAAGGGAAGTCTCACGGGCGAGAGCGCTGAAGTTGGGAAGTGATTGGAATTCGATCTTGCGCAGGACTCTTGTTTCTTAAAATCTATTCTAAGAGGCAAACTCCTTACCGGTATTTCATCTCTTCTTGGCTACGCTCTTCAATTCTCTTCAAGGTGGCACATCTAACTCAACTGACTCTTCAGTTTTCTCCACCTCAACTCCCTCGGGCAATTCTACTTGGTTCTCCACCGTCCACGCGAGAACAGCATCAAAATTCCGACACTGATGCATCGTATTAAAATCGGGCCAGGGTAACTTGGAATCTTTGACCCAATACTCTGGGATAAGTCCAACATCGGCATCACACATCAGCTTTTGTCTCAGAATATCGGCGCAGTGATCTGTAGTCGCGAGTCTTGTCAGCAAATTTCCTGAAAAAGCATTTCTCGTTACAGAGGAACAGCGAGAGAGCTACTCACTTGCATGTACTAGCCGCACTGCTTTGGAATCGAGAAAGCCGAGATCTGGATGCGATACATAGTAGTCCTCGTAAAGATGTTGCCACAAGAAATGCTGTTTGCCACATGAGACGTTATTAGTCCGACAACAACTCATCTGCTAGCAGAGATCTACGGAGTAGCTAGGTACCTACCACGCAATGTATCTGATGCAGCACCTCCAAAAACCCAACATAGCCTCCTCCAGCTTCAGTTGGGTATTGGGCCGCTGCACTCAAATTTCCATTAATCCGAGTCACATCCTCTGCTGATATTCGAATTGTACCATCTGCGATCCTCGTCAGTGGATGCTATTACTTATATCTTGTTTGAATATTGAGATGGTTTCTTACACTTCCATAATGCGTTCCATCTTTTGTCGACCGCTGGGCTTGGTGGCCCTTTGTACGGAGATGGATAGGTTAGGTTTCCGTCAAATTTTACGGTTACTGGCTCGGAGATTAAGGATCGGAGAGGTGCTGGGATATAGATGGTTAGTCGGTTCAAGTTTTGAGGGAAAGGAGGGGGGTGGGGGGTACAGTATGTTGACCATTTTTCGAGGCAATCAGGCTGCGATGAATGGAGGTAGAGGAAAGAGAGAATTATGACGAGTGTGGAAAGAACTACGTTGCCGATGAGCGAGAAGAGTATCCATGGCCTTGATGAGCTGCCCTCGATTTCGAGACTTGAGGTTTTGCTTGATTTTTCGTCGATCAAGTCGTACTCGCAATCCATTTTTGCTGCCCGCTGGAGGATTGACTGTGTGGAAAAAGGGGTCAAAGACGTGGAGATGTGGAAAAGTGGCTGTGGAGTATGTGCGTGTAACTAGGGAGCAAGACTTACGATTTCAGGTCGGAATATTGCCGATTGTGCTGTGCTCGAGGGCAACACCTACAGCAGCACTTGAATCGGTCCAAGGTGCTTATTTCTTCCTACCGCAATTTAGGTGATACATATATCCATGAGACGGTTCTTTGTAACAATCGTAGTGACCATAAGTATGGGACTTTTTACCTCATCTGTTCACCGATTTTCCATTTCCTGCAGTGGAGAAAATCAGCTTCTGCAGGCTTCCTGTCACGCAAAATGAAAGTACCTGGTCCTCGTGCGCGCGCGCACGTCCAACCAGAGGTTGCTCAAGACCGGCTTCCCCGGGCACAACGTGTTGGAAACCTCTAGAGCCTTCTGTTAATCTTTGCAATCTTCCGTGAAATCTAGATACTGAGAAGTGACTACGGGATGTAGTGATGTTACAGTTCTGTTACGGTACACAATAGGAGGATTATCGAGGAGGCCAATCAGGTGATATATGGTCACGTGGACCACCCGCAATACTCCGTTTGCATCCTACCTAGGTAGATTGGAAGAATCATCCTTATTTACACCCATTACAATCCTAATCTGTAACAAATATCTTTCAGTATTGGGTAGTTTTTGTACGAGGGCAATTAATTGGACTCAGGGGAAAGCACTCGAGTCAAAAATTTACAATTGCGTTGGAAATTGGAGATATTTTTACTAATCGTCACTTCAAGATATTGCTAGGTTTGCGGAACTCAACTTGAGAATCAAGAAGACAACCTCTTGGAATGAGCGTCAAACGTCTTGAACAAAGAACATATCTCTCTCTCCACCCCAAATAGCGAACATAACATGCAAAATCTCCTCCCTGCGTCATCATCTTAGTTCCTCCGCCACGAAAACTCTCCGCAACTAATGATACCGTCCAAGAGACGAGGTCCGAACCTCAATCTTTACCGGCTGTCGTTACGGCCTACCACGCGATCATAGTGAGCCCACGTCCGGAGTTTTAACCCCTTTGTTTTCCTAGCTAGCAACCGCAGAAAGCGAGTTTTCATCTGGAATGCGCTTTTCGACCTCCAGGATTGCCCTACGGGTGGCGGAAGCAGGAGGCGGGCCCACTTGCGACTTATTATTCTCATAGTTCGCGAGTAGAGAAACCGAGTTTATCTCTGGAGTACGCTTTTCGACCTCGTTGGTTGTCGTACCAAAACGCGAGTCCACCTTCCTCTTTTCCTCCTGGTAGGCGTCGAGATGATAATATTCGTTGGTGTGGGTGTTGCTGTCCTTATCGCGCTTTTCATTATTGTAGTTGTCGAGCATAGCAACCGCGTTTACGTTTTGAGCACGTTTTTCGACCTCGTCGGTTGTCGCACCAAAATGCAAGTCGACATCCCCACGGTCCCGCTGATCATTTTCGTAGTGGACTAGAGTTTCAGCCTCGTTTGTGTGATCGCGCCTTTCGATCGCGAGATTCACTGCCCCCTTTATAATTGGTGCACGCCGTATAATATCTTGACAGAATTAGCATACTAATCTTGGTGTGAGTGTAAAAGCCGATGAACTTACCAGCTGCTGGGGCAGCCAAGATTGACAAAGGTGCCACTACGACAGGAAGCCAGAAGAATTGGTTTCGCATGATTGCGGAATGTGCTGCCGAGAAGGGTGACTTGCGACTATTGACAAATATCGATGGGACAATTAATAGCCAAGAAATTGACTCAGATCTTTCGAGCAAAAGATGAGGAATCGACAATGTTAGTTATAGCTTGAATGAGTCCTCATGTCATATATCAGGTAACGAAGTTCTTTCCCTGCTGATTACCGGTATCTTACTCCAAGGCCTCCGCGCGGATCATGAGAGTCCACAACTTTGCATGCCGCATGTAGTAAAAAGCTGCACGATCAGGTAGCAGATTTATGTCATACAAAGATATACGCACCTAGGAAGTGTCAGAAGCCTACTCGATTTGAGTCGTGCAATTAGGCAGCCAAGCCGTTTACAAGAACGTTGTACATAGATGCAAGCGCAAAAAAAAAGCGCCGAGGGGTGATGTACAATTTTAATACAAGACAGTGATACACGCACAAAGGAAGTGCCGATAGCCTTCTAAATTTCAGGGGTACAGCCGGGCGGGGTTGGTGTTGACGTTGCATGTTAGCCGAGCGCCAAGCGAGATTTAAAGGGGTTGGGAAAAGAGGCGGTGTTGCGGTAATTTGTACAGGCTTTTAGCGTCCCCAACAAGATTTAATCATGATTTAAGAACACTCAAGTACAGTTGTATTAGTAATGCTTCTCTGAAAAGGGTTTGAGCTTTGTACTTCTGCAGTCACCTAATCTCTTCAAATTCTAGATAGGGAAACTTCTCTCTCGCGTCGAAAGTGACATTTTTTTAATTTATTTATTTACACTATTTAACGTCAAGCGGAGTACGCAATTTTTCATGATATCCAAGAATACCACAATCAGCGAGTCCTAGAAGTCC